>MINK01188534.1:0-10006 GCA_001735545.1 Phormia regina
AGGATGTATGGTTACCAATTATGTGGAACGACAAATAACATTATTGGTGATCTTATACAGAGGATACAATCGTAAATCCTTAGGGCTATGACAGGTGCGCCATTATACGTATGAAACGAGAACAACTTAGAAGTAACATTAGTAAAGGAAGATGAAAATAAATTAGAGAGAGATATGGCTTTAAATTACAATAGCATCTTAATCCACTAACAAGATTGTTATTCAGTACTCAATAAGAAGCTTTTTATCACTCAACAAAAAACTACTCGCCGATCATGGCTCTCAGATGATCAGACATAAACAATTCCTTGTATTTTGTTAGAGTAAAACTACCATTTTGTCATGGTATGAACAGAAATGAGAGAATAAAGGAGAAGAAGAGAAAAGAAAAGTTAAGGTTTAAATATAAAGAACATAATGAAAGATATAGACATTAGAAGCGTTCAGACTAAAAATCAAAAGTAAATGTTTAGAGTTGTCAATACTGTCGGTAATACCGTCATTAATAATCCATTTTAAAAATATTTCATCAATTCAAGTACGAAACAGATTTATGTATTTTATTCAGTTTAATTTTAGACAAAGAACAAAATATAAAAAATGAATATGTACAGGAACACTTTCTGACTAAAATTCAGACTAATATTGGAACCAAACTATTGAAAATACAATTTTCTTTGTTTATTAGTAGTTTATTATGAAATCATAATTAAACTGTAGGCATAATTTAAGTGAAACATTCAATAAATATTAATTGCTTAAACAAATTGAAAACAATTCATTAAATCAAGCATAAGGTTCGGATATCATACGCTTGTGTTAATTATTGTAGCGCTCTGAAAACATTTTCGGATTAACATTACTTATATGTCTTTATAAGAACTTATTTATTTCAAACTATTGCAGAAGTCATTATTAGCAAAACCAATATAAAAATGTATATCATTTTAATAATTTAAATGAAAAGATTGATAAAAATATAACATTTTCAAAAATCTGATAACAATTAATTGATTACATATCAGGTTAAAAGTAAGTAGTTACTAATGTACTTTCATATAATGCTGACAGTATGTTGTTATCATTGAAAAGTAACTGCATCCGTAACTACATGCCAGTTTTTGCTGGAATGTTCGTTCAGTCTAGTCGAAGTTGGTTATGATCAGTCTACTATTTCACCTAGCCCCCATACAAATGTTCTGCCGGAATAGGGGTTTAACGATCTGACTTAATAAAACAATAGTTTGACGAAATTTTGTGCAAAGAAGTTTTGAAAATTTTGAGCAAAATTTCATAATGTTCGGTTTATAAACCCATCTTTCGAAAATCACTCTACAATTATCCAGTAGAGTTAGGGTTGACGTATCAAGAGATTCCATAAAAAGATGGACAATCGAGATAGAATGCTAAAGAGTTTTGGTAAACAATATTTTTGACTTTTTGAAAGTATTATGATTTTGTAATCGGTTTAGTATAACATTAATCTTGAAGGCAATTTGAGACATTGTTTTACAAAAAAATAAAAAAGAATTTTAGATCTTCGGTTATAATTATTTTTCAGTTTGAATTTAACTATTAAATATTAAAAATCAAGTATTCAGGATTAAACCCTTAATTTTATATTTAGTTGGAAACATTGTTATTTTGAATGACACTGGCAACGCCGAATCCAGCCGAACCCTATGTTAGAGTAATCATATGGTCAGTTTTTTCTGTTCTTTACTTGTTTTTATTTATTTACCGAATTAAATTCTTGATAGGTATTAAATTATCTTAAATATCAATTATAATTGTATACATACATAATAGAGTATCAAATAATCAGTAATTTAAGAATTGATAACAACTACATAAAGGAGTCTATAAGACACAGATCCAATTGTTACTTTTGTATAACAAAACTGCTGTTTTCTATGTTAAAGAGCCAATAGGCTCACAAAAGAATAAAAGAAAAAACAGTTAATATAATTAATAAAATTACTGAATATAATAGAAAATATAATGAGGATTGTAACCCAAATTCCTCTGTATAAACGGAACATTTTAAAATTAATATTAAATCCCATTTCAAAAAAAATTCTTCTCACGCCCACTTGATTTATATGTAAAATATCTAAATCTTACTCAAGGCATCGACTTAAAGTTTAGTTTTAACAACTTGAATGCAGCCTCAGATGTCGGAATTAAATGCAATTAGTAATTTTAAGCTAATTTCATGGGTGTTAAATACAAGTTTTACTTTTCTCAGAATTGTCATGAATTTGTAGTGGAACATGTGTCCCGATGCACTAATGTAGGAGGTGGCACAACTAAAGTCTTAACTGTCACCGATGTAGCAAAGTGTTCAATGACAATGTGTTATTTGGACTTTTTTTTCTTAATACATTTTACAAACATGACCACACCACCTACTTTGAAAAGTTAAAAAAGAAATGTTTAACAAAGTTGCTAAGAATATGTAATGAAATGACAAGAGAGAAAGAACAAGTCAACAACCAGAACAAGATAGAAAAAAAAACTTACAAAAGAAGTAAACAACAAGACACTAATACTACTACTTGCAAGTTGGCAACATAGTTAATAGAGCCACACAAACTTATAACTTGACTTTGTTAATAAAAGTAAAAGAAAGCTAAAAAGGGAGAGCGTTAGAAAAAAATAAAATAAAACGGAAAGACACCTTAAAGACATGACCTGGCTAACTAGAGGGTATTGTATTGTACACATTACTTGCTAAGATTCCTACATAATAACAAGTTAGTTCTTTTAATGTATTCTCTATGTTTGATATACCAGTGTTAAAGAACACAGTCAGTTCACTAACATTCATCCATCTGTCTGCGGTAATAGTTAATGCAACTTTTAAAGTTTTTTTCCATTACTTCTTATTGAATTGTTTTGGGTAGAATGTAAAGAAGTTTTAGTAAATTCCTAAGTGGGTTTTAATAACGAATACTAATAAACTATTCTATCTTTCTTTTATTCTTTCCTTTAAATCCTTATTGTTTTATTGGTAGTTTATTAATTTATTTGTATAGAAAAAAATAGCCAAGAATGATTAAAATATTCTCTAAAACTTCTTATATCCAATTACAGTGTGATGAATTTAATTTAGACCGGTGACATTCAGTCTTTGCAACCCGTTTGGGTCACAAATGCATCTTGGCATCCTGGCTTTTTGTTTGCTGTGTATGTCGTGGTGAGTTACTTGTCGATCCTTATTTACTTTCATCGTGACGGGACGTTGTATTGTGGGCCGTCATCATGCAAATATCTTTGAAAGCCAAGATGTTCAGCCTGTGAGGAGGTAAGTATTACTTATTTAATATTTAAATTTAATATGGCAACGTGTTGGAAAACACAAATATAGTATTAATTATAATGTTAAGTGAAATCAGACTTTTACCAAAGTCAAGAGTTCATCAGTTTAAAGTGGTTTTGAAATTAAAATTTTAAGAAAAGTATTTTATTAATAACTGATTATATAATTTAGGAGAAGAAAATGTGAAATTATATTTTTTATGTTATAGCATTAAAAACAATATTTTTGATATTGAAATTTCTAAAATATTAAAATTTCAATGCATATTTTTAACGAATAATTAAGGAAGAAACACTGTCCTCCCATCCAAAGTAGGCAGAAAGCGAATATTTGTGAAATAAAATTGTAAATTTTGATCGACCGGGTAGTATTTGCGTGAAATTCGGTTTGAGCGTAGCAGAAAATATATATAAAACTATAGGTTGGGTTCCAAAAGGTACACAAAGGTACGTTCGAATTTCCAAAAAGTACCAAATCATATTCCGCACAATTTTTTTGTTAATAAATACTAATTTAAATAACACATTTTTATTCTGTACTTACTGGATTAAACGTGGTTGGGGTCAAAAATTACCAAATTACAGTTCATATAAGGTACCAATTTTACCCGTTTTTAACCTTTTTTATCATCTAAACATTGCGAATTTCGAAAAAATCTGTCGTCTTTAGTGGTTTCTTTCTGGTAGGAGAACCAATCCAAGTATATTTTATCTTTCAACCGTTTTGAACTGTGCGATATGAATCAACCAAAGTAAGTCAGTCAGTCCAATCATTCAGCCATACTTTTTTTGTTATATAATTGAAAGCAAAAGTGCTTGCAGGTCCTATTTATTCTATAGTTTTTTTGAGTTATTTGCGCTTGAATTTTTTATGAAAGAGCCTTAAAGTTAATAGCCCGAAAATTCCAAAACCATTGTGCCTATGATCAAAGTTACGAAATTTATTGTTCAAAATATTCGATTTCCCCACTGTTTACACCATTATACCGCTTATGCAAGAAAAAGCTAAACAAATACTTATTTTCCAATTCCTGAAGAAAAAACTTAATGATATAGAACTTTTAATAAAATTCCACACTGGAACAGTAAGCCTCACGAACACACACGCTTTTACTTGTATTTTAACTTTCTCTCTTTTAACGAACCTGTCACGGAGGCAAAATGAAAAACAAAATAGTTTATTCCTTCAATACAATAAGAGACTTTTCTTAATTTGTCGTTAACAGATTATCCTGCAGATGAATGCAACCGAAGCTGAAGACTGCTTGGCATATGAATCATTTCGCGCGCCATGAATGTGAAAAACAATTGGGTGGTCAGGTAATATTATGCGGGAGGGTAACACCGCCTATTGTCTATTATGTTTTGCATGCAATGTTGCGGAGTACTGTGTTTTGTGTGAAGCCATTGGGTGGTAGATCAAAGGGCAAATGAGTCATGAACGGGCAGCATTGGCATGCCCAACTGATGAAGTTTTTCTTGCAATACATGTCCGTGTGTTCAACTGTTGGGACGTGATTTCTGCCAATCGTGGGTGCCAATTTACTGTTCGATTGCCTTAGAAAGGTGAGCCACCAACAACCTTCGGATAGTTTGGGTACTGGCATGTAATACAACACCAACACCACGCGCACCTCAACGAGTGAGACCTCAAACACGTATACCCAGCAGTCAATGCATCAAGTTCACCGCCATTGTCACCCTTGGCAACAGCTCACATCAACAAAACTTCAATCAAGCCATGTATCAGCTTTCAAAGCCAGCAAAATAGCAGCGGGTATTGGTAGCAATGCTTCCAGTGTTTTGGGTCTAGTGGGTATAGCAACGAATACAGATGGTTGCTAAAAAAGTTATCCTACTGGATTTCAGATGCCGGGTGGTCAACAGATATGGAACATACAGCAGGAGATTTTACAGACTTTCGGGGTGGTTTAGCTTCACTCCTCATCACAGAAATATGTCGCATTGACATCACCCGTTCGTGGAATTTAATCACTCTATTGCCAAGCCTATGGAACTAAAACATGAGGAGACCCTTACAATTTTATGAAATGTCTTTAAAATTTGAAAGTGCTTGGCCCACAAACCCCATAACTAACAGGTGCCAATAGTTATATTGCAAACGCCAATTACACATCAAATATCCGAATTGGAACTCAAAAACCTCCAGTATGCCTGAGTTTATCGCAACCAGGAAATTCCTCTAAGCAATACCTCAACAAACCCAAACAATTTACAAACAGCAACAATTACATACATTATGGTTCCGATTATGGGTCAGCATATGCCACATGCCTAACCTCGCCCCCACCTTCTGAGATTAGCCAAATAATCTTATTCCACCATAGAACCGAAATCTATCAGTGCAGTGACAGCATCTATCCGCACGCGATCATCACCTAAGGGTTTCTCTCCTAGTAGCACTTCGGTCACAATGGGAGAATGTTCAATATTCTCGCATCAATGACAACAATCCAAATCAGCGCATCAACCTATTCATCCTGTTTTCTATACTAAGTGGACGCATGCGTCCTCCTCACCCATGAAGTGGTGAACCAAAAAGAAAGGTGTACGTTTAGGTGCATAACCAGCCGATACTTTACCACGTTCACGCAGTATTCGGGTAATGGACTGGTCCTCAACGCAAGTAATGACAATGCAACTGAAAACATCGGTCACAGCGGCAATGGTGGACACTCTTCGAGACGACGAAGACGTCGTAAACTGCTATCGTTTTCGGGTAGTGGTCATCGTTCTAACTCCACAACTCGTGCCGAATACCCTATGCCACAGCTCAGCCACTATCCCTTCGTATCAAGGTCACCTCTATATGCAAAACGCTGGTTTAGATCCAACAGTCATCATCATTCATCACAAAATTACAGTAGGCACCAACCGATGAGATTCGATGATGCTTCCTAGGGTTTGTTCAAGCATGTTCATCTAGTTCTTGCAGTTTCTGAAGATTATATGTTATCAAATCCTTTACGCCGTCATTATGGTTGGCGTACGCGTTAGTTATGTACCCAAATGAACGCCTTGCATATGATCGCAAAGCAAGCCTTCGGATCCCAATGCAAGATAAAAACTGTATTTTTTCGCGTGATTTACAAGTGGAATGCGTGCACCAACTGCTGATAAATACGTACATACATAAATTAAAATTAGCTAAACTGGTTGTTGTTTTTGTTGTAGTTTTAGGTTTGGCCATTGCCTCTACGCAATTCTCATCTTAACAAGCTATAAATTTTAATGCGATTTGTGAAATATGTGTATATGTGTTATTAAGCAGAAGAAGTAAGAAGTGTGTATTTAGTAGCAAATGAGGCAACGATATATGCTTACAATTTTAATTAAGGCAATTTTTTTTATTTTGTGTTGTTGTAGTTCTTTTGGTTAAATTATGCAGCTACCTTATGCCCAGCTAGGAGCAAAATTTTTTTAACAATAATAAACATGTCTCTCTTTCTCACAAGGAAATACACTTTAAGCCACTTTAAAACGAATTTCATTTTAATAAATTTCAAATATTTAAAATTATTGAAGAAAGTTAATTTTAAAGTTAAATCAAGTATTTTAAAAGAATGTATAAAAATTCACTAATATTTTTACGAATCAATATTGGTTGTCAAATTATAAAACACTTTTATATTTAAAAATTCTATTAATATATTTACCTGAAAAATTATTTTTATTATAAAATTATAGACAATTTGGCAAAACTATGTAACCATTTTTGTTTCACCACTTGCAGATTATCAAGAACTCCACTCTAATCCGGGACATATATAGTGCATTACTACTCTTGATAGATCATGGATAAGGTTTCAGTAAGGAATAATTGTTTTAATGATTTTGTGCACTATTTCAACCCATGTAAGGATCATTAAAACAATGTATTGCATAATCATTATATAAAATTCAATGTAAAAGTTCATTGATAAAATTTTAAATCAATCACGCGTTCATTAAACTAAATAAATAATTCTAGTGATTGATTTCAATCGAATCATATTTTGTCGCAATGAAACCGTACATTGAACTAATTAATTGTATCTATATTTTTGGTTTTTATTTTAAATTAAATTATTTAATCGTTTTTACACAACACTTGAATGTTTTACTTTTATTTAAAGCATCTTTTCTTTTCTTGTTTTGATAAAAAACAAGCTATTTTTGTTTTTTTTTATTATTCCCCGTGAGAAAGTATTATTTTAACATAATTCAATGAAAATTTCATTGATTCAATAATTTTTGTTCATTGGGTATTGGATTCTTCTAATTAAAAACAATGTATTAGTACATTGTATGAACGAAGTCATGAACTTATATAAAAACAATTAACTTTTCTTATTAAGAAAAAATTTAATTGCTGCTTTCATGTATAGTTCATAATAGACCGCAACAATTTTGAGAATTTGAGTTCTTTGGTTTGTAATTTTTTACTAATAATTTTTCTAGACCTTCCAAAAAGTTCTGAATATTTATTGAAAAGGGAGTGATGTAAAGCTGCCACCTGTTTGTTGAAATCAGCTTTTAGAAAGATTCAGTTATCGGAATTATTCCACTTATAAATTAATAAAACGAGTAAAATCGGTTTATTAATAACCCAAATATCGAAGATATGTGCAAAAAATCGTATTTTTATCAGATATTCGTAAGGAATTCTATACGCAGTTAAACACTTACGTTTTACCCGAAAATCTTAGAATCTTTTTCAAAAGTTTTAAGTGAATAAATGGAGAAGTACATTAGTAACCAAGAAGTTCAGCAATATTAACGCAGGATGCGTTTATTTATTTATTTAGCTTGGAAAAAAATTTTGATTAGCATAAAATTCGAACAATATGAAAGCATACTTTGGCGCATATTTTATTATCGCTAAAGTGGTGAAAGTATACTTTAATCCGTGTTGTATAAACATTTTGTTTTGCAATATATAAAACAAGAACTTTTGTATACTAACAGGAAATTATATCATTTATTGACATCCCATATTGAGTTGATATAATATTGATAAATATTTATAATTCTTTTTAAACTGAGAGATCCTAAGTACAAAGTTTTATTATGGTAATGAGTTCAAGTTTGATATATAGATATTCATATGTGAACATTTTTTAGAAAATTTCAATATACAATGTTATAGAATGTATTTACACATACTTTATTCGTTATTGAAGTTACATGTTTCATATTTTAAATGTCTCAATTTTAAAGAAAATTTAATCAAGGAATCTGCACATATATTATTATATATTGATTACAGACAAGCTTTGATTATGTATAATTTTAAATCTTTATTTACTACGTAAAACAAGGGTTAAGTGTATGTAGAAGTTTAGAAACGTTTATTTTATTTTTGCCTTTTAGTAGCAGATTCTTCTTTCAGTGTTAGTTTCCTATAAAGTTAGGCAGATTTTCAGGCATAAAGCAATAATTTATTATACAAATTAAAATTTTCAAATAAATACTCCAACACTTTTAAAACCTAAGTTTAAAACAGATATTATTACACCAAATCAACTATGTATTTATAATATTTTTTAGTTATTTAAAGTTATTTTTATTATAAAATTACACAATTTATCCCTACATTCCAAATAAGAATAACATAAATATGATAAATTTTAAAATTAATATTTTAGTTTTAAAAGGCTTAAAAGTTTCTACATATGTATGGTGTATATGTATGTAATTACTTAAATATTTCAACAATAACAATAATTTATTTATAATTTAGATTTAAAAATAAACGAATGAAAAAAAATAACAAGAAATACAAAGTAAAAAGTCAATTTAAATTCAATAAATTCATTATTCAACAATAGTTTTAAGGAATTACTTATAACAATAATAATAAAATCAAATACCTACATTTAAAACATTAAAACATAAAATATTTATAATGCGCAAGTATAGTATTCTAAAAATTATAAAGCAAAGCAATATTTTTTTGTTTAATATATAATAAATCTAAGTATTTTAAGAATAAATCCCCATTATAAATTTTAATCTTTACTTTTTCAATTAGTAGATATTTATTATTTTTACTTTTCAATTTTGAGAAATATATTTATTTATTTATTCTAACTCATGAATAATAATAAGTCTTTAACATAAAAGATTAAAGAAATAAAAATAACATTTTAATATCGTAAAATATATAATTTAAAAGAAAAACTTCATTACATATTTTTTAAAACCAAGTTTATTGTAATTAATATTAAAGAAGATTATATTTTATGAAATAATAGTATATAAATTCAAAATAAAATTAAATAAATCATATACAATGATTTCAATAGTTTTTCCTTTCTTTCATTTATATCAAAGCTAAAAGTAAGAATTAAATTAGTAAAAAATAGCAACAAGGGCAAAAATATGGAAACTTATTAAAAATAAATGTAATTTTTTAAAAAATGAACAACTGTTCATTTTTTGTTTTTGAACATTAAACATTGGGGCATTTGAAATAAAATATGTAAAGTTTTAATCGACTAGTTAGCACACTTCAGTCTTTGTATACCCAACCATCAAAAAGATGGGGGTATAAAAGGACCACATTTCAAGGACCAATATAATCTTGACAATAAAAATGGGCGTGGTCCGCCCACTTTACCGCCCCCACTCCCATAATAAAATTGTAAAAAAATTGTTTAGAAATAAGAATAAAAAGTAAATG
>MINK01188535.1:0-11163 GCA_001735545.1 Phormia regina
GAGTCTCGTTTTACTACTTTTTGTGTTATTTCTTTGAAAATAAATATTAACTAGTGTTCAACGGCAACTACTCGTAATAATCGTTTTAACTAAATTGTCTTTAATAGTTGTTGTTGTTATATTTACACTAGGTATGTAGAAAAATAAATTCGTGAATTTTAAAATAAATCTTCGAGTTGTTAATTTAGAATATGGCCCTTCAAGCCGGATCACTGAGTAGCCGATAGCAAAACTTGTAAATTCGAGTCATTCTATTATATTGCAAAAGGAGTTACCAGGTGTTCATTTTTTTTTTTTTTTTTGTGAAAACCTGCAACTTTTATAAATCAAGTACTATAATTTGAAAGATATTTTACTTCTAGATATTTAGTTCGATTTCATAGTTATCCAATTGTAAAACGATCATATACCCTATAATTTAAATTTTATCACTAGATTAAACTATTGTCAATAAACTAGCATATATCTTAAACTATATTCTAGACTATATACCATGCTGGACTATAAATTATAATATAGACTTAACTATAATTTACACCAGGGGTTATCACAAGATCTTGGAAATATCTGTAAAGATATTTTTTGTGATTTTTTTACCACAAAAATCTTTAAACTCTTTTTTCTCTAAATTAAAATTTTCTTTATAAAGATACACAGAAAAAGAAATTAAAATCGATCATCAAATATGTCAGTAAATAATCATTCAATTAAAAATTTGTTCTAATTTGAACCTCTCACGAAAATGATTATAAAGAATGAAAAACAGAAAAAAATGTCTTAAATTTTAATATTAAAATTCAAAATATATAAATATCTAGAAACAATTCCAATAATACAAGTGCTCATGGTTCACATTTTTTTGCAATCCATCTACTTTTTATTAAAGTTTTAACTTAAGTCCATTTTCTAAAATTCCAAACAGAATGCTGTTTGGGACTTCGAAAAAATGTGATCATATGACTTTATGAAAATTGATTCTGTAAAGATCATAATGATTTAAATATTTAAATCAGTTTTTACGATTTTTTTTTTTGGTTTAAAAAATAAAAAATAAATTATTTTCCTTCTCTGGTATAAAAATGTCTTTCCATTCAGGCTTAAATTTGAATTTTTATATAAACTTTCTTTATAATAATGTCTTTACGGACCCCTTGTAGGTCGCGGACTGCCATTTGAGAAACGTTGGTTTACACTATAGCATAAACAGTATCTCATAAACTACACAATTCCATAGAATTAAAATGTATGGCATTACTATAGAAGTGGACCTAAGCTTTCAAGAAAATGATTTTGTAGTCAGCCTGTTGTAATAATAGATAAGTTAAAGGTTGGCAAACTGACTGTCTCGTGTGTAAAAATTTCCGAAAAACATTATTACTACAAATTAAATTCGATTTTAAGATATAAAAACGTGTGTATTTTTTAACGCATGGGTGTCATTGGTAGGATGTTCTTCTTTTATAATTCTTGTTCATTGATTTCGAAGTACTTCTTTTAAAATTATTTTTAAAAAATTCCGTTTTATTTTTTCGTGTTTATTTTTTTTTTTTTTGAAATTATTAAACTTCTTTCTTTCTTTCCAAATTTTAATTTATTTCCACTTTTTTGGAAGTAATTTTTAGGAATTTTCAAAAAAGTTGAAAATATGCACTTGGCTCCACTTTTGAATTAGAGAAACAGTTCTTTTATAAATAATAAAATAAAAAAATAAAAAAACAATAGAAATTAACTTTCTATTCCACCCAATAACGCTCTCACGTACTTGTACTGCAATATTAGAACTTAATTTAGCGTTTTTAACTGGCAAATGGTTTTGATTTTTTGTGTTTTCTTGTTTTATTACAACAGTAAAACACAAGGATTTTCCTTTTGTACTTTTTCCACTTACATCATGAATGTGTTTTTATTTTAATCTTAAATCCCATCCCAAAAGTTTGCTATTGGCAACAAAAAGGAGTCACATGTGTTAAAGGGATTAGCTTTTCATACTTTATATAATGCTGATGTCAGAGTTTTTAAATTTGTTTATTAAAGTATGTGTATGTGTATTTTTTATTTATTTATTTTTTTTTTTGTAAATATCTCAAACACTAAGGAAATGTCATTGTTTCTTTGTACTCATAGCCTTAAACATTTTGATTGTCATAGAACAAAAACAATATACATGATTTTAATATTACTTTTTTGTCCATAAATGAGACAGTATATGTAAAATATCTATGTATGTGTGTGTATTGCTGTTGATATTCTCTATTTAAGAGACATTAATTAAAAGGATTTTAAAATGTTGTGTCATTTATATTGCAGCCAACAGATAAAATTGTTGCTAGTCTTTTGTTTAACTTTTTTAAGTTTACTTTTCATTTTGTTTTTCTCTCTGTCTGCTGTAGTTCCTTTTTTTTCTCATTTTATTTCACTTTTTTCAAAAGGTTACTGAACACGAGGCCAACGGATGAGTAATTTTAATTTTGTAAATCAATCATACGCCAGGCCTGATTTATTATTTGACATTTATGTACAAAAATTTATTTTTTTTCCTTACACTTATATTTCTTTATTGTCTTTTAAATTTTTTTTTTTATTTTGTTTTACATTGTTGAGATTTTTGTGATTTAGCCCGGGATCATAGGGATTTGAAGAGTTACTTGTTAGAGTGTGCGTGATTGTTGTGAAAAAAGGTTTGTTTGCTTTTAATACGAAGGTTGAGTTATTTAATCAATTAAGATGTTTGTTTTAGACTTTAAGGCCAAGAGGATTTTGATTTAATGATGGTTGAGTTGAAGTCATAATTTAAAATAAAAGGAAATAAATAAATATTGATGGATTTTTTTTTTTTTTTTATAAAAGCTTTTGAAAAATATATTAATTTAAGAGGGGTTAGTTAGCTGCTTGAAAAAAAAGAAAAGATTATAATTATATATATATTTTTTACTGAAAAGCTAATAAAATTGTTTAATGTTTAGGCAAACCTTTTAATAATATACTTTTTTTTATAATTCCAATTAATTTATGATGTTTAATATGAGACTATCGACTAGATAGTATATATAAAGTAAACTTCATTATCTAAAAGGATTTTACTAATTTATAGATAATACTATGAAGTAAACTGCATACTAGACTTTTCTAATAAACACTAGCCTAACCTAAATTATAGACTGGACTGTACAGTAGACCAGGCGTGGATCCACGGGAAAGAAAAATCTGTACTAAAACATGCAATTTAAGGAAATAGTTAAGAAAATCATTATAAAGCTTGAACTGGATCCGCCTGCAGTAGACTATAGACAAAACTAAAGACTAATTAGGTTATGGGCTAAACTGTAGCCTACTTTAGACTAGTCTAATTGTAGCCAATAGTATTGCCTAGAATAAGCCTAAACTGTAGCCTATACAATGGCCTAAACTCTTGCCTATGCTATAAATCAGACTGTAACTTAAATTATATCCAAGACTATATTCCATATTATGGGCTAGACCATATATTAGAATATATACGAGACTATGGCAAAAACAATAACCTAAACTATAGCTTAAACTATAGGGTAAACTTAAGCCTAAACTACTCAACTAAAATCTTTACTATATAGCCTGGAGTCTATACTAGACTATAGACTTACTTATAGTCTAAGCTATTGACTAGCAAGTTAGGACTATAGGTAAGTCTATAGTCTAGACTATAGGTAAGTCTATAGTCTAGACTATAGGTAAGTCTATAGCCTAGACTATAGTTAAGTCTATAGTCTATACTCCTGACTATGTTTAAGTCTAAAATTAAAGTTAAGTGTACAGTCTAAACTATAATTAAGTCTACATTCTAAACTATAGTTATGTCTATAGTCTAGATTATAATTAACTCTATAGTTTAAACTATAGTTAAGTCTATAATCTAGACTGTATATTAAATTAAATCTACAGATAAGACTATAAATATTCTAGACTATAGACTTAACTATAGTCTAAAATATAAACACAACTATAGTTTAGACTACAGATTTAACTATAGTTTAGACTATAGATTTAACTAGACCTTATTCTAGCCAGAAAAATTTGACATATTTTATAAAATTCTCATTATTTAACTCTTAAATTGTTATTTATATTTTTTTTTTTTTCACTTTAACCTACTCTTTTAAAATTTCCTACTATCTTTTGGTCTCTATGCTAAAAACCCCTTTAAAAATTATTAAGAAAAATAAAGAGAAAAAAAAAAAAAAAAAAGAAACTTAAGTATATTTTTGCCTTGTTTATTCATGGCTCTATTAGCACATCTAAAAGGCCATCATTAGCATATGACTAAAAGGTATTTGTGTTAAATAGTTTTGTGCATTGTGTGCACACAAAATGATGTGTTCCATCATTTTAACTTAAATGCTAAAAACAGAAAAAATTCATATACTCATAGATACGTGCACTTTACTTTTATCTTTATCTTTTGCTCTTTCTAATGGACTCTTTCTCACTGAAGGTAAACAAACTGACAAATGCACAATGGGGAGAAATACATATGTAAATAATGTACCTAAGTATTAGGATACTAAAAATTATTTAGAGCTAAGAGATTATATTGGAAGACATGATTTTACGTTTTAGCTTTTTGTACTCTGTAAATGAAAAAATTTTTAATGATAAACTAGTTTTCTAAAAATTGTTCAATTTTCCCAATTGTTCCATAAGAAATGTGATATTTTTTTCATGTTAAATGTGACAAATGTAATTGCAATATATTTAAAATTTTATATAGTTTTTGTTTTTGTAGCAGTCTAATAAATATTGTTTTGCAGCATTTGGTTTACATATTCTTACATTAATATGTATATGAATACCAGTAAACATTTTCCTACATTTACATACATTTAGGTACAAAAACATTAATTCTTCTGAGTATCCAACAATAACAACAACACTTATACTATAACCAACATTATTTACATTTTGCCATACAAGAGACGCAATAAAAATAAAAAAAAAAAAGGAAAAAATTCTTCACATACACACACACACACATCATTTTGGATTGAAAATTTATAATTTTTTTTTAACCAAAGGGTTAAAAAATTAAACACTAAAAACTGAATGAAAAATAAAAGTTATTAAAAAAAATTGTTCGAACAATTCCCAAGTATCTTAATTGTAAAAGAAATTATAATGACCAAAAAAGAGTGACTTCTATTCGATGTGACTCATTAGCAGTATTTGTTTTCAATAAACATTTTGAACATTTGTAGTTGTGAACAATGATTATGATTGTATTTGAATCCTAAGATGTGTAGCTGAGAACACAAATCATAATCATTCTTAAGATGTGATGTATTGATATGGCAGTTTGCATGTCTGTATGTCTAATACATATTTCCTGTGGTTAATTCAGCAATGAAGTATTGGTAAGTCTTCATTAATTAATTGAATGCATGCAGGGTTTCTAATTTTCTAAGCGTATTTTTCTTATTTAGGATTAGAAATAGAAATGTAAAGGAACAATTTTGTCAAAAGCTTAAAGTAAATGAAATAAAATTATTATTTAAATTTAATTAATTTATGTATTATATTAATAATATTATTGTTTTTGAGCTGGTGAAATCAGAATCAATTCAGATTCATTCATAATATCCTCAGAACTAGTGGTATCACAACGAATTAATGTGATTGTGATTCTAATTTTGTTTTAAGAAATTTTTAGAGAACTAGTGCTGAAAAGATAATTCTATTCTTAAAAAGAAACAAATAAATTCAATTTAATTTAAAAGTGACTTTTGGGAATTGCTCATTAGAATAAAAAAATAAGAAACAGGTTCTAACACTTCTTTAGTACTAGTTCTGAATGTGATAATTTCATTGATTAAAGGCTCAACTACATAGAATACTTTAGTTTCAACTGCAACTGATAGCTGCAGTAAAATACATACATTTATATGGAACGGAGCCAAATCAGTTCGTCAAACTTGTGCGTCAAATACTTTCAAGATGAAAAATGTTCAACTTTGAAGTATTGAACTACGCAAATACATTTTGGTAGTTGATTTATTCTTATTTTATTATTATTTTTTTTTTTTACGCAGAAAAAAGTAAAAATCGACTTTAATTTCGAAATTGTTAATATTAATTAATTTTTAATTGATTTGCTCCAATCATCAAAATTATAATATTAATAACTACGGTAATTGATTTTATTTGGCTTAAATAGGCTTAAATGGGCGGAAAATTTTTGAAAATTGATTTAAATTTATTTTATTTCTATAGGGAATATTCCTTACTTGTTGAAGCTGCTATATAAGCTACTGGTTCATTGTTCGAATAGAAGTTGGCCATACATATTTTTTTTTTTAAATTTCAGGTGTTTGATGTAAATAAATCGATCCATAAACAGGTCGGTATCGAAGTTTTTGACATTCCAATATAAGCTACGATCTTCGTACTTGCGTACAGATCAGTCACATTTTTTTCTAATATTGAAGTCAATTAATCGTTATATATACAAATGAACGTATTTTAAAATACTTTTTTTTATTTATTTAAATAAATACTGTTTCCATTTGCTCTTTTCATAAAACATCCTAACTTGGATGAAGAGTATAAAGGATTCGGCTCAGCCAAAGAAAGCCTTCCAAATTTCATCTTAGTTTGATCTTTAGTATTTACTAAAATTTTAAGCTAATAGAATATCGATTTAAATTTTTTAAAATTTCTTATGCTTGTGGTACCCCTGATGACTATTTAATATATAATATTAGAACTCCTACTGACTAGTGAAGAAATGAATTAAAAAAAAAAAACTACTTTATTTCAATACAAAAGGTCATTTAAAATTAATATCAAATATTAAATAACAATCATAAACACTTATATTGATACCTCTCAATTAAAATTTCTAAGAAATTTTAATTATTTTCTATTTTAACTTTTCAACGGCAAATTTCCATTAAATTCCATTGAATTTAATTGCATTTTTAATTAAGGCCTATATTTCTTGACAAAAAAAAAAAAAAAAAAAAANNTTTCTTGACAAAAAAAAAAAAATAATAAAATAATAATAAACCTTTGTAAAGATATCTTACAAATTATATGATCATTAACAAATTAATTAAAATTCCATAGAAAATAACAATATGTAATGAATATTTGTTAAGGAGAATTTTAATTATGATTTTCATTCGATTGTCATACACACATTCACTCACCTTTTGCTTGACATAAAACAAAATAGAAAATTTACATTAAAAAAAAAATAGAATTTGTTGGACTTAATAAGAAACTAATTTTATTATTTAAAAGCTTTTGTTCATAATCACATAGAAGCTTGTTAGAAAAACGACTAAAGGCAGCTCTATGGCATGCAGAAACCTCAAAGTATAACTTGGAAGTTATCCAACTAATAAAAGTATATATTGACATCAGATACATACACTCTTAGAAATTAAAAAAAAAAAAAATATTTGAAATTTTTGGATTTAAAAAAAAAAAAAAAAAAAATTAAGAAAAAATTTAAATAAAACTAAATTATTATATAATTAAAATTAAATTGTTATTGTAAACAATAATCATTTTTACAAACTTTTAGAATAACAGACAGAGTGAGAAAAGCTGCTGGTTGGGAAAAGTTTGTACTTTATTAAATTTCTCTAATACAATTAAAATAATTTTAAACAGTTTTTGGAGTGTCAAGATCTGTATAAAACGTATGACAATTAATTAAACCGAATACGATCTTTGTGAATATACCTAATTATGAGATCCTAATACTAGATATGATGTTATTTTCTTTTAATCTTGTACTAGTTATTGCGATATACACCTTTTTGACGCCCATACCTTATGCGGGTGCCGGGGGGAAGGTTTCTACACTGTCAACCTAGCTTTTCAAACTTTTTCGCGTGAGAAAAGTGTCTCTATAAAACTTGCTATTAATTAATCCTTAGATAGAATAGATAGATGAGATTAGAATAGATAGATAGATAGATAGATAGATAGATAGATTAGATAGATAGAAGATAGATAGATACGATAGATAGAAGATAGATAGATTAGATAGATAGATAGATAGATAGATAGAATAGATAAGATAGAATAGATAGATTAGATAGATAAGATAGATAGATAGATATGATAGATAGATAGATAGATAGATAATAGATTAGATAGATAATAGATAGAATAGATAGAGAATAGATAGATAAGATAGATAGAGATAGATAGATAGATAGATAGATAGATAGATAGATAGATAGATAAGAAGATAGATAGATAGATAGATAGATATGATAGTAGATAATAGATAGATAAGATAGAGTAGATAGTAGATAAGATAGATAAATAGATAGATAGAATGATAGATAGATAGATAGAATAGATGATAGATGATAGATCAGTGATCATTTAAATACAATTACATTTATTATGAGCGTAGCAAACGAAAGGAAAAAAATTAAAGTTTGAAAAGGAAATCCTACATAAATTATAGTAGCTGATATATCGGTGCTCAAAGAAAGATTTCCATTTCATCATTTTAAAAATAATGTTATTTCTGTGAGATTCATCCCTAGCCTTACAGACTAGTCAGGAACATGTACTCTTCTAAACGAAAATATCTTTCCATTACCCATGAGAAATTTAATTTGAATATATAAAGCAGTTCAAAGATTACAGAATTATTTCCACAAAAAAATCCATATATAATATAGAATATATTATCAACTTTATTTCTTACACTGTAGAATTTCTCTAAAGGAAGTCCTTTTTCCATGCTTGGTCAACTAATAAAATCATGGCACTTGCGAGTATAATATTTTAAGTCTTCTTTTTTTTACTTTCTTGCCGCGACTGACACTCCTTGCTGGCATTTGCTAAAAGTTTATACTTTTTATTTTTTTATAATTTTACATTTTTTTTTATTAATTTGTCAGTATGTTAAATTCAAATTCATGTTGAATAGGAAATCCCTAGAATGCTACTTGTTCACTATCTAACACCTTTTTTTTCTCTCTACTCTAACGTACTGACACCCACTTAGTAGCTTTCTGTTCCTCCTGCTAATGTATAAACTTTTTTGATATAAATTTGTTGCTTTTAAGCTCTTGATATTGCCGTCGTCATATATAGGTATGTACATATGTATTGTAGTTACATTTGTGTAGTTAAAAATGTATGAGAATGTTAGTTTTGTAGTAGATAAATAGTCTTTAGTGTATATGAATGTATTTGTATGTGTGTGTGTGTGTTTATTTTTTTATGTGAATTTATACGTGTGTTAAAGGATTTTCTAAATGCAGACGACGGAAACAGGAAAAGGCTTGCCAACATAACTGGCCATGTGGTCATTTATTTAAGCTCAATTGAATTTTGTTTTGAATTTTGAGTACTATTATAAAAATAAAACTCTTATATACATCTGCAGAGACTTAAATGGCTGATGTTATAAGATAAGAGAAAAATCAGGGGGTTAAAAAGATGCCAAATGTAGTATGAAAATGGTACTATTTTGATATGAATTTTAAAAATAAATATTTAAATTTCGATAAAAAAAAGAAAATCTTTAATTTATTTAAATATAAGAAATTTTTCATTATCAGATATATGTTATGCTTAAATTGTGAAAATTATTAAATTGTACCATAAAAAGTACCACAGTATTTTAAAGATTTCTTCCCTTATGAATATAAAAATAAACTTAGCAGGAAATCAATTCAATAAAGAGGCCTTTTAAAATAATATCTCAATCATAGATATTTTTCTAAAGAATTTATGTTTTCCATAATTATATTTTTATATAGATTCTGAAACGATTTAATGAAATTTAAAGAAATACCCAAACATTTTTGAATTATATACATTAAGTGCATTATAAATAATAGTAAAATTATTATTTTTTTTTATTTATTTTTATTTATTTTATAAAAATTTTAAATGGACTGTATTACGAATACTTTCTATTTCCCCCCGTAAGAATAAATATCTAATAAGTCACATACATAAATTAAAAAAAAAAAACTTTATACGTAAATACATATGTATATGTATGTATTTGTAAATGTACATTGTAAATACATATATTGGTCAGTATGTCCTTTTATTCTAAGTAACTGTGGTTTTGATATTTTTATTACACTCTCTTTCCATATGTAAAAATGTTGTTGTTTCAGCAGGATTTGTTGCTGTTGTTATTTTTAGCAAGCAAAAGGAGTGGTTTTTGTACAATACATACATATATACATACATACATATATATATATAAACACAAACAAGCATATTTTTACTAAATTATGAGATTTAAAATATTTTGACTTTTTACCAAAATGGATTTTTATTCCTGCTGTTTCTTGGCCAGTGATTATTATGGAATTTAAAATGAAATAATTGAATCTAAAATTAAATGAAATTCATTTACCAAAGAAAAAAAATCTTTGAAATATTTTATTTTATTTTTTTTTTTACATAAAATTGTAGGGTTTTGTTAGATATTTGTTAAATAAAATGTTTTGTTTAAAAGGATACAAAAGTTATTTGATATAAATGTTTTTCATTAATGGAGAAAACATTTAACTTATGTGGTTAAATTAAAAATAAAAGACGTATATAACGAAATAACAATTTAAAATATAATTTTTTTATTCTTTTTTTTTTTGTAAAAGAGTTTAAAGTTTATATTTACAAGTTGGAATTTTTGCTAGACAACCAAATATTTACTTATTAAATGTAATTAAACAAAATAAGTACATTGTAGAAGTATTATAAAAAATTTAAATAACTTTTTAAAATGTTTTTAGTTTAGTTCAAAATAATGAATTCTGAAGACATTTTTGAATGGGCGCCAAATGTCTCAGTTAATTTTAAATAAAGGCTGAATGCATTGCGAATAATTTTCCTAACACACTTGCAAACACAGACGGTTGCATAGAAATACATATCTATGTACATTACAGTGCACAGTAGGGCCAAAAGCAAAATAAATGGTAATAAGTCTTTAACTTTGAAACCCCTAAACCGATTTAGATGAAACTTAGTCAATACGAACAAATGCATATTGTGTTCATATGGATGTATTACAAATAAATAAATAAATAAATAAATAAATAAATAAATAAATAAATAAATAAATAAATAAATAAATAAAAAAAATTGCGTTTGACTCCACTATTCGGTTATTTTATTTCCAGTATTTTATATATA
>MINK01188536.1:6078-21091 GCA_001735545.1 Phormia regina
AACCACCGCTTCTAGAATCAGAAAATATAAATCTTGAGTACAAACTTTCTCAAAGTGTACGAAACCGTACTGGTTGAGCTAGGACTGTACCAAAATATAAGTAAAGATTTCAATGAAGATCAGTCACATAATGATCCATAGATTCCATATAAGACCAATTATCGGGAATACAACAAAAAGTGACATAAAACTAACATGTTGCATTTTAGATGTGACGTAATATTCACATGCATAGTTATGTTTTAATTTATCATTTTAGTGTTAGCCCGCGCACATCATAATTGGCTCCATTCAAGAACTTTGTTACAACTACAGAGCAAAAACGAAAGAACAAATATAAAATAGTATCTGAAATGAGAAACTTTTCAAATGCAAATGCCATAAATAAATATAATTTACTGATGAAAAAGGACGTAAAAATTAATTATAACAGAACTTAATAATAACAAATAATAACTATTTAGATTAAAAAGTATTTAAAAATTGTACTTAACCAATAATTTCGAGAAAATAAGAAGAATATTTTTTGCACAATATATATTAGAGGTTGTTTTTCTATCATATATTGTAGTTTTTTTGGCAAAAACTTTTTGGAGGTATTTTAAAAATAGTTCAGTTCTCGTAAATAAAAAAATTGAACTGAAATAATTTGGGAGTTAGTTTAAAACATATAAATCTTAACATTTGCAACTTTCTTGTCCCCATAAAAATATTAAGAGAATTAAAACTATCACTTTATTTCGAACTCAAATTTTGAAAAAAAAAAAAAAAAACTTTAAAGAAATAACGCAATAAGAATATTTGTTGTAATTCAATTTTAATTTTTTTTATATATGTATGACCCATTTTGTCCTCTGATCCAGCTAAGGCTAGAAATAATTCCACAGAAATGGTGCGGTACTAATGTGTTCATACATATTTAAAATACATTCATCATAATTTAAATTGGCGCTAATAATTGGTTATTGCGACATTGAAAAAATATGTCTACAGTTGACGCAAATTTTTAAACGAAAACATTTTAGTTTTTATTAGTTTTCTATTCTGAAGAAAGTAGTTTTTTTCTTAAAATAAAGTTATTTAAGAATTGTAAAACAGAGGTAAATAGTTTCTCTTAAAAGTGTGTTAACCTTATTTATTTTCTTACTTTACTTTATATTTTTAATTTACCAACTCAAAGAAATAATAATAAAAGAAGAACCAGGAAATGTATCGAAAATAACAATTACATTTTAACAAAAATACAAGGGAAATTATAAAGAAATGATATAGTAGAGGGACAAAAAAATATTTCCTATACATTCCATAATTATTTTGTTATACAAGAAGGAAATCTTGTTGTGTGTGTTTTTACTTTCATACATAAATCAAACTACAATATAAAAAATAAATAAAAATGCAAGCAAAAAATACAATAAAAATTATGGGTCGCAAAGCAGTAAATAAATTATATGTTGCATAAAATAATACAACATGTAATTCATTAACAGGCCTGTTGGCAATTTAATTTTCTAATATTTTTTTTAATATTTCACAAAATTTTAAGAGTAATGGTCCTTCGAAAAGGACATTATATTTTGGAAATAATCATTTGTTTTAAACCTCAGTTTCTCGTTTTAACGAGAGAATTTTTAGATTTGTTAATGCATTATTTCATCCAATTCCAGCACAAAAAAGCCTAACATCTTAAAGGACATAATGTTGCATGCACTGATCAAATCTTATATAGAAGCTGAAATTGAAAAGAGCTAAAACTGTTTAACAAATTTAAGCTTATAACCAGAAAATGGTTGGATGTGAGTTTGAAAGACTAATTGGCTAAAAACAAAAGCAACTAATTTGGCTTCAATCAACTAACAAGCTGTTAAAACAAGGCCTTAGGCAAGTATTAAAGGTTTTGAAGCAAGATCTAAAAATTAACTGTAGAGGGAGTGCAGTAAGAAAATGTTCTTATAGACTGGCATAATTAAAATTATTTGAATGTAAAATATTCTTAGATAATTAGAAAAAAATACAAACTTAAAAATATTATGTTAGGAAGAATTTTAAATCTCTTAAAAGTTTTTTTTTTTTTTTAATGAATTTGATAGTTTATTAAATTTAGCTATAAAGATTTTCTTTTATTTTAAGCAAATGATTAACTTGTTACTAAATTTTTAATTTTCATTATCATTTTCCCTAATAGATATCACAAATAAATCTAACCTCAAAGAGTTTTACAAATATTAAAAATCTTTACATTAGTATCAATAATAATATTTATTATAGATTATAAAGAATGTCGATCTAAACATTTTGCACTTAATTCTACATAAAAGCGTAATTTTAAATGTATATGTATGTATATATAAATGCATGTATTTAGTTCCCTACTTGTATAAGATTTCTAAGAGCATTTAAGCTTTTAATTTGTTCATATTAAAGTAGATGGAATAATATATATGTTTATAAAAAACCAACCCATATTATTTGTATATACCCTTAATGTCAACACGACTGACTTGACTGACTTATGTTGAATGTATATTTTTTTTGTAAGTGTCATTATTTGTGCATTAATTAAAGTGAAGAAGAATTTTTTCTTTTTTTGTGTAAAATAATCCATATTAAGAAGTGACAATTGTGTTAATAATCCATACTAGAACTGTTCTAAAAATTGAATGCTTTTTGTTAATACGCCAAACAAAATAAAACATACAGAACAAGTGAAAAGCAGTTAACCAAACAACACCCACAAGAAAGAAAAAAAAGAAAGAGGAAGAAAAATCTCATCTGTTAGAGGACTAATTTCAACAGAATATACTTAGATAATTGCTATAATTCTTAAGCAAGTAAGTTACATAAAATACCAATTAAATACACATATTTAATCCTAAACTTTTTCTTGTATAATTTCCCAGGTGATTAGGGCTTTGGAGAAAATAATGTTAGATGATATAATTGCTTAGAGAGCAGAGGAAAAAAAAATGCTTCTAAATCAAATATTTATTGCAACATAATGGCAGTTAAAGAAAGTATTATTTATATATAATTTACTATTAAAAAGATACTACCAACAAATATTCACTTAAAGTCGACATTTAATAATTTTCTACATGTGATATTACACTTCCATGATATTTATGGAATTAATAGGGTAAGTTTTAAAGAACTTTAAATATTATTCAACATTACAGCTAACTTAATGTATGTTCACATTTATCAAATATTAGACCTAATTTTGGTTTTCCAAAAAAAGAAAAATAGTTAGGAGTTCTTTGGTCTTGCAAATGATTTGTAATAGAAAACAACGTCAAATAATATTTAGTAAAAGGTTAGCAATGATAAATGACAAGTAAAAAATATTAAGTTAAACTAGAAAATGTCTGTCAGTCTGGCAGTCTATGTTAAACTTTGAATGAAATATTTTTATAAATTTTGGTTTTATTTGATACAGAAAAGAGCTCAATTAAAATTAATTTATAATGGTTGCCTATTGTAATTAATTTTAAATTTATTATAACAAATTAGTATTAGTATTTAAACAAAAGATTGTAAAAAGTATAAATTTTAGACTAGATCTGTAATAAAACATACGTTCCATATAAACTTTCTAAGAAAAAAGGTCAAGACAGACAATAATGTTCTTACAGTCGTAAAGAATGTTTGCACTGATTTCATCCACAATTAAGCACATTATCTTACCGAAATAAGGTCATATCCGAAAATAATTTTTTGCTCAACACTAACTAATGTTCTCAATGTTGTTATAACATTCTATCTAGTTTTGGTTTTTTTTTTTGAATATATAACTGTTTTTCCAAACTTTATATTGATTTCCTTCAAAACCATATTCTTCTTTCTTATTGTAGTATTCTTATAAATTTTTATTTAAAATACATTTTATTTTATTAAAGTCCTACAGCACAAAAAGTCGTCATTTAATCAATACATTTTGCTAACAAGATATATACGTGCTATTTTTGCAACGAGCGCCATGTAGTACATATATATATATAGATACATTAGTATATATTAAAAATTGTTATAAATCACGTTATTTTCAATTTAATTTAATTTGCAATAAAAATATGAAATTATTTATGGTATGTGTTTATAAATAAGTTATAATGTGACTAAATTACAAGCAATAACATGTGGTTGATTTTACTATTCGTATACATATGTACATGTAGTCTATTCATATTGTTGATGTTATTAAAGGAATTACAGTAACAATTTAAAACAAAACAAAACAAAAAATGCTTAAAATATGCGTTTTTATAGTAGAGCTAAACCTAAATCAAAAGTAGTAATTTTAAAAGGGAATGTTAGAAATTCTGATCTTTTAAAAATATACATTAGTTTGCTTTCAAAGCATTTCATTGGCATTTTTTTAAATTTTTTAATAAATTCATTTTAATTTACTAATTTTTTTCTCTTTTATTACAGGAATGACCAAAACTACTTTTTACACAATTGAAGTTTCGAAACCTTGATATGTTTTCCTAATTTAAGCCCTTGAAGGATTAAAATAAACATAAAAAGGATATTTCAAATTTACTCGTGGATTTATTAATAAGTAAATAATTGGCTAGTGAGTTAAAAAAAAAAAAAACATTGTCATAAATTACATGTCTTTCGTAAAATTTTGTATACACATTAAAAGGACTTCGAAAAATTTGTATACAATATTATTTTACAACACGTTTTTTCTAATACGTAATGTCCTTCACTGTATAAATTATAAAAACTATTCTATATACTAAACTGAAATGGTAAAAAACATTTTAATACAACAAACGGATATTGTGTTACACATGTAATTCAGATAATAATAAAATCATGTATCATAAACAAACGAACATAAATATCATCAATAAAATCTCATCATATAACATTTATACATTGGATAACTAACCAACCAACCAGTAGTCATACGCACACATATCAATCAAAGCTTTAGAAACAATTGTTTTTCTTTATGTTATAATTGTGTTTTGTTAGATATCATGTGTTGCATATTATTAATATATTTATTTGTTTAGTTTAATATTTTTTCTTGTGTAAAATAATATCACACGCACAACTAAATATTTGATATATATATATTGCACTTTTATTTACATTATTATTTTTTAATTATAATAATGCCTAGCTTATACTAATTATTACAAATTATTTTGAACTTTATATGTATTTGTATGTGCTTTTATTTTCTAAAAAAAAAAAATAATAATAATTGTTAAATCAATAAAATTAAATATTTTGTTGTAAGTTATTTTTAATGCTGAAAAAAGCAATCGTAATNNTAACCATTAGGGGTTAACAGAGTTATAATCATATGTATATATATTAACAATAGTAATAGAATCTTTCAAAATTTTTTTGAACAACATACTTATTTGTAATAAAGAGGTTCTTGCTTGCAGCAGGTCCACAACTCATTTGATCTATTACAAATCAAGAAGATTTTTAGAATTGATTAATTTTACATTATGCTCAATTTAAAATCAGATTAACGTATTATGAATATTTTATATAAAGTGGTTGTCTGTCCATGTAATTTTTTTTTTCTAGAAAGTAAAGGTTGCAATTTCCATTAAATTTGTGATATGTAATTATTTTGATGCTCGGATCAACTTTAATGAAATTAGTTATTATTGGTAACCCAAAATTCGCTGTTAATGTAGGGAGCACAAATGATCACACGCTTGTAATTTGTGCACTAGTCGTTGCACAAAAATAAAACAAATCCATCACTATCACACAAAGAATATCAACTCAAGCTTAAACATTTTTGGAAAGGAAGAACTGTTACAAAAAAGCCTATAATTGGTCAACCCCGACCAAAATTAGTTGACCTTTCCAAAAATGTTTACGCTTGAGTTGATATTCTTTGTGTGATAGTGATTCAGTTCCTTCTGAAGTGTAATGGTTATGGAGGAATACTTTTTTTTAAATGTCTATATTTTTTCGAAATTTGTTTTTAATTGTTTTTTTTTTNTTTTTTTGAAAATTAAAAAAAAAAAAAAAAATATAATAATAATAATAATATTTTGATGTTTATTCGTCCACATCATAACAATTTATGAACAGGATTTTTATTACATTTAACATAAACATAAAATGTTAAACTTCCATTTGCAATTTAAAGTCCTTAAGCGCAATAATTTTAAGAAGAACTTTTTTCATAACACTAAAAAAAAAATATTCGTAAACTAAAACAATTGTAAATATTTAAATAAAATATAACACAGAAAAAAGTTTGTACATAAACATAATGGTAAATATCAACATTAGGTACCAAATTTGCTCAAATTTCTAAACATAATTTCCTAAGAACATTTTAACAACTTTTATTTAAAATTAGCATTAGGATCTTATTAATATTAATCAAAATTTATGCAAAATTCCTAACATTTTTATAAAAAAATGTATAATGTTTGGGAAAAATCTTCTTTAAGTGTAGGTTTGTTTACACAACTGTCCAAATCGATAGTGGCCCAATGAAGGCGTTTAAGGTGGTTTATGTTTGAAAAAAAATATGTACAAGAAAAAGTTCTTGTGTATAATTTTCTTTTCATTTTTCTAAATATTGTGTGTGAATTAAAATAATCTAACGATTGTTGTTTATATTTAGTTTGAATAATTGGTTAACCTATATAAATTTACCTATGCATATATATTGTTGTATGTATAAAAGATATGTTTTTATTAACTCGTTGTTTATAGTATATCTATATAAATAATAAATAAAACTTACATTTATACCACCCCAACGAGACCATAAAAATCATTTATAAAATCCATGCATACATATATACAAACCACAACAAAACATTAAGTACGCAATTGAACAGACAAATACTAAACGTCTGAAATTCTCACAAAAAAATTCTTAGATTGTATTGTGTATTTTGACCCCAACTTCCTTTCCCTCATAAATGGATATATACACTCCATTAAAGTGGTGGCTCATTAAGAATCACTCTTTTAGCCATTGTCCGTCCATTTCTCCTTCCATTCATAACAAATATAAACAATTTCTTTCAAAATGTTTGTTTATTTTTTTCTGACATGTTTTTTTTTGTTTTTTGTTAATAATTTTTATGGTTTTTGGTGAAAACAAATAACAACAAAAAATAAACAAATATAGAGGCAATAGAATATTAACTCCATAAAGTCATAAATTGTTTAAGAGCTGTTAACTAACTAATGTATGTAAATAAAATGATTTTATTAGAAATATTAATTTGAAAATTTTGTACACAATTTTTTTATTTAATTTTTCTTCCTTACATTTCATTAACATACTTTACTTTAGTTCATGGTGGCTAGTGTGTAAACAAACTTTTTGAATTTGTAACGAAAATAACTAAAACTGTTCAAAACAGAAACTTTTTCATACCAGAAAGAAATATGTACATAAAAGTGCCTCATGATAAAAAGTAGTTATGTAACACTCCAGAATTAAAGATTAGTATGCCTTTCTATGATTCCCAAAATATTACAATTCATTGGATCATTTTCAAAACTCTTCTGAAATAACATGTTTTTTTTTTTTTTTTCAATCTTATCAAAATTTTAGTTTTAGTTTAGTTTTTAAAAAAGTGTAAAAAGTGATTATATTTGTATTATTAAGATATTACTAACATTTTTGTCATATTTTCTCTGTTCAAATATATAATATAATATATAAAATATATAACGTTTTAATGTACCATAGGAATAGCCTAACCTGTTGCTATTGAAGAAAAAATCCGTTAAGATCCAAAGGGTCAATTTTAGTTGCAAAAATGTTAAATTAATTATCAATTTTAATATTGATCAATTTGTGATAAAGATAATAATTTCATTTAAAATCGCCATTATAGTCGAATAAGGAGTATTTAAAATTTAGCCACCATTTTACATCAATTCGCCGCTTTTCCAATAAATATTTACTCTTGTGGACATTTATATTCTTAATTAACCATTTATTTGCCCTTAAAATTAACTAACAACCAATTATGTACCGGAAATACCGAAATATTATTTGCTCAATTAAAGGTTTAAGTGAATGGCCTTAACCCTTTAATAATTTACGATGGAAATGATCCAAATTATTCAAACTTTAATAAAAATCATTAAATATTGTACTAAAAAAAAAGAAATTTTAAAATATTTTTACTTAATATGTATTTCTATCATATGTTTTTTTTTCAAAACATATTAGTCCTTAATTTTAGTGGTTACATTTGCAACTTTTTTTTGTCAAGGCACTTTAATGTACATAATTCTATAAATTTTAGCCAAGTCGATAACTACAAACATTTATTGGTAATATATGAATGTATTTTGTGGTTAGTTAAATTTTAGCACCCGCCTTATAAATTAAAATTGTTCGTTATTAACCCCAAAAAGAAACGAAACAAAATTATTATTACTAATAATACTATTTGACGTTAATGTAAACTCTACGATATTAAAAGAAAAACAAAAACCAAATGTCTTGTTGCATTAAGATTTTTGTCTGGCCAAAATAAATTATACTAAAGACCATACATACACTAGATCAATATTTTATAAATATTATTTTCATTTAATATTAACAAGATTTTTTCTACATCTATAATTTCCTTTATTAAAGTCTATGTGCCGCTATTTAATCAATATTTTCCATTGTTTATTATATATATTTTTATACAAATATGATTCATTAACAAAAACCATAACAGACTTTAGTTTGCTAAAATAACTTAAAGTTTAAAAAAAAAAATATGTATTTCTTTTCCATTAAATATCTGCCTGAAAGTTGTTTAATATAAAAAATTGTATTAAAATTACTACATTATTAAATAAAAAAAAACAAAACAGCCACATAAACTATTATGATTTATTAAGTGTAAAGTTAATAAAAATTTTTTACATGAGTATTACCAGAACCAAAGCAACCACAAAAACCACTAAACATGGGCGCAAAGACCACATCATACCACACTAACATCCGACAACATACCCCAAAACATATGTTGACTTTAATTTTGTTTTATTATAAAAACAATTTAACTTGAAAATATATACATATATATTTTTTTAATAAAGCAGTTTTTAAAATAAGTAAGAGCTACTGAAAAAACAAGCATATCAAATGCTTCAAATGATTTGTTTGACCCTAAAGAGAAATTGTTTAAATAAACTTTGTGCTCCATTAAAAATAATAAATATTGATTTTTTTTGTCAAATTTTACATTCAAAATAATTTATATTTATAATTAAAGTATAAATTATATCTCGTTTGGAATTTTTTATAAAATTTATAAAATTTAATTTTGTTTTGCAGAAAGTGGTTTCAATATCTGCTTAACTATTGACGGTATTTAAAAGACAATTGTGCAATTGTAACTCTGAGTTATTAATATCAATTAGTTTCATAAAAAGTTATTATTTTTAATAGTTTTCTGTATTTTTAGTTAGTTGGACCTAATAAATTATACCGAAAAATAATTTTGCATATAAATTGAAAATAAGAATTTGAGTTTAAAAATCTAAGACTTAAAAAAAACACATAAAATTTTAAAAACCTGATGTACAAAATTCGTTTTTGCCTATTATTATACTAGAGGTCTTTATAATTTTTTGTACATACAACATGATTTATACGCATGTAATTTTATATAAAGATTATATTTTATTATATTTATTACAACCGTTTAATTTAAGCTTTAAGATTAATCAGTTAATCGTTTTGATTAAGACAAAATCACATTAATTTATTAAATTAAATTCGTATAACGGTAAATTATTATTAACATTGGCATTAAAAGTCCTGCAGGAATATAAATATTTTATAGGGAAATTATAAGAGCAAACGTTTGAAAAAAAGACAGTAATTTTCTATAATAGAGATAAATGTGAGTTTAATAAAGATTAACTAACTTAATATTGCGAATTGTTTTAAATGAGAAATACATTTTTGCTTTAGAGACTCAGTTGAAATCATAAAAATTCGAAAATTTTAGAAATGAAATTATTAAATCTTAAAAGTAAATTAGTTGATTTTATTAACAAATTGGTAAAAAAAACTCCTTTACAAATTACATAGAAATATTATAAAAACAACATAAAATCATTTTTTTTTATATAATTTGTAAATTTTATGTACATTTTTATTAATTTGTTAAAAAAGCCAACACTTATGCTTCGATTTAAATAAAATGTATCTTATTTTATTGGCAATAACGATAACGATAATCCTTCCATTATTAATTTCGATTTTCTAGACAGTTTTTGGTGATAAATTGATAAAAAAAAATTAAATTAATGTAAGTTGGTATTCACCAAGAATACTAAGAACTTGGTATTTTAATTAAAAAGCACGCAAACGATATATCGCATAAAATTGGCAATTCAAATCGCATATGATGTGGTTCATAATCGCCTAAAAATAGACTATTTTAAATCGCATACTAATACCTAAGTGATGTTGTCTATTTTGCTTAATTTTAATTAAAAATATGAAATTTAAAATTTGATCCATTATTCTCTTTCTTATTTGCTTTCTTATGCATTAGCGAAACATTTGATCAAAGTGAGAAAAACTGAAAAAGTAAAATGCGCGAACTGCGATGCATGTTAAAATAAATTTGGCCGAAAATATACTCCTTCCTCTTTATATTTATGATTTTAATACATAATTATAAAAAAAATATTGTCCTGACCTGGAATTCATTTAAGTCATTTTAAAATATCTATAGTGACACATTTTTAATTATTAAACAAATCTTAAATATGTCGAATTTAAAATCTTATTTTTCTTAAAATATCTAACGGAAATAATCTTAAAGGAGGTTCGAATTGTTAACAATGGCTTAGCAAAGGTTACTTAGTTAGTGAGTTATCGTTTTTAGATATAAATTTAATGAATTTAGTTTAACAATGTTTAGTAATGAAATTTAACACAAATAAGTTTTATGTAAGCATAGCTCCCATATAAGACCCAATTTGGGGAATCACCAAAAAAGTGCATAAATACATGTGAATCTTAGTATCGACNNTAGGTCCATAATTGGCTTCTTCCCGAATTTTGGTACACATAGGCAATGGTGTAGGGTATAACTTCTCTCGACTGTTCGACTTGAAAAAATTCGAACAAAATAATAATAACAATAATTTCTTTCCTAAAACTTTAAATTGAAATGTTTTGCAAATTATAAAAATTGCTTAAAAAAACAGATCGATATTTAAAAGAAATACTATAAAATTAAAAAATACAAAAATATGTTCATCTTAACAGTAATGCGTTTATTGAAACAACTTTAAATAACTTAGATGAAAGTAAAAGTTTTGAAATTAAATACTATATTTGTTGAATTTTTTCTTCATTCTCTCTCAAATTTCACACATTATAAATCAACCATAATCTCTTAATAGAAGACAAGGGCACGTTTTTTTCTAACAAACGATAACACACACGATATGTTATTAAAACTGATCACATGAAGTTAGAAAAAAAATGAAATAAAAAATATTAAATTATGATTAAATTAATTTAAAATAACAATAAAATTGAATGAAAAATCTATTTAACAAAAAAAAAAAATATTTTAAACAAATAAAAAAGAAAAATATCTTCTAATTATATAAACTAACGCCCACCAAAATGATATAAATAAGTGGATTAAAACCACAATCATTAAGACTGGAAAAAAATGATAGGTGGACAGATTAACCGCTATTTGAGAGAAAAAAATAAAAAAAAAATAAAGTAAAGATGGATCAATTTGTATTTTAAAACAATTTCATTATGACCAAACGATTCAGCAATGGATCGATTGTACATTTCATTCATTGATGGCCACAATGAATTTAAAATCTGTTGCGGTAAAGTTTTTTTCTTCTTCTTCATGTTTAAAGAGTACAGCATTGAATTTTAAATAAAATATATTGGTATTTTCTTGTATAATCTAAAATACTTTTATCACAAATTTTAATAATACAATTTACCACACATCATTTTGTTTTTGTTATTTAATCGTTTTGTTAACATTTTATTTTCTTTAAATTCGAAAAAAAAAAAAAAAATAAGAAAGTCTTGAAATCGAAAGTGTTATTTATGATTGTTAGTTGCTAGCTGACATTATTGATATCGTTTTGATTTTACTTTTTATACCCATATAGAGCTTATAAATGTGAAAATTTTTTTTCTGAAAATTGAAATATTTAAATCATTTAAAACCATAAAAAAAAATCTAGATAAAGTGGCTAAAAGTTTTCGGTGATTTATGGTGTCACTTATTGACAGTGATGTGTCAAATATTTGTCATATTTTATGGATTTTAAACAGGTTTGCTTATCATTTTTATTGTTACATTAATCAAATTTTAATTAGAAAAGTTGGTTGATACTTTTTTGTAAAATTAAAGTATTTATATTAAATAATTTGTTTGTCAAGAAAATACCGTAAACAAGGCGATATGTTATGTTAACTTTTATAAATGATTTATTTTAACTTTATAACATTTTAGAAATTTTACTTTTTGATTTGGTAGTTATTAACACTAGCTTTCATATAAGTGTTAATAGAGATTGTACGAGTTCCAAAGTTGAACTCGTACAAGAGAGATGCAAAAAATCCACATGACCGGTCAAATTTTTGTTTCTATTAAATATTATTATTTAATATTTTAAATTAATCTAATATCTTTTCTGAAAACGACTTTGAAATTGAAAAAATTATGATTTTTTCCATACTTTTCAGAAATTGTTGTAATTTTAAAATAAAATAAAAACTAAATACGCACCTTTCTGAATTTTATATACATATTAACAATATATTCACTTTAGTCTATGTGATCTATGTGTTATTCCGAAAACTTTTCAAGTTTATTTTTTTAAGTCAACTTGAAAATGAGTATTTTATGAACTATGCGTTTTCACTGCATTTAAACTGTAGTGCTAACTGTTATAATTCCTTTATGTTTATTTTGTCAAACACTTTACAAAAATTAAAAAAAAAAAAAAACAGCGAACATCTTTTTCTGCTTGATGTTTTTTGAAAGCTTCTAATATAAATTTTAATTTGGTTCAGTTCAGTTTAGGAGATTTATAAAAAAAATGTCAACTATTAAAAATGTGTATTTTAATTAAATTGTTTGTGTTTCTAATAGAGAATTGTTATAATAATTCAGTGAAAAGATATGCTATATATACGTAACTTTTTATAGCGGAATTAATGAATCAAAATAAAGCGAGCAGCAAGAGCAAATGTGTATTTTTTTTACATTATATTAATATATTTGCTAAAAGTCTTATTTAAAATTGATGATTGTTCAATGTGTTTAATTGTTTGGAATTTCAAAAATTTACATAAAAAATATACACAAAAAAATAAAAATCAATTTTTCAAACTGTCAATTGCAATTAGTCTGTTTAAAAATGGTCTTTGTATAGATAATTTAAAAAAAATGTTTATGTATTCGTAGAGCATCGACTTAATTTTTTTGTTATTGTTGTTTGTTTGTTTGTCATTTGTCACACTTTGTTTTCTTGCAAATTTAAATATTAATCGTTTATTTACACTACTTTAAAACGGTACAATTGGCAAATTTACAGATACACTAATACATAACCATGGGTATTATAAGCGTTTGCAATTAATACCCTGCAGTTCTAATTAATAGATGGTAAAGATTTTGCATAATTTCTATTTTCTAAGATTAATATATTAATATGTACATATGTGGGTTTTTTGGATTGGCAATTGATTTTTTTACTTAATCGTAGTTGAGTAATTTAAGAAGTGATCAGACACTGGTTTGGAATATTGTATTAAAAGATTCTTTGTAATTTATAAATGTTTTAAATTAATTAAAATATATTATGAAAAAATGAAATGAAATATTCTACTTTAATGTCCCACAGTGGGAACGATTTAAAATAAAATTAGGTAATAAAACTGTATCTCTTATACTAATTGATAGAACTAATTGAAATGTAGAGGAGAAATTCAGAAAAATCTTCTCGAAATAAGCTACAGGCAGTCAAAATGGAAATAAAATTGTAATACTTGAAAAAGAATTACAAACAGATTAAGTATAAAGTGACAACATTAAAAAAATAGCAATTTTAGACGAAAAGGTCAAGAAAAAATTGGAAATTTCTATATTCAAGCACAAATATTACAAAACAAAAATATATATATTTCAACAAATTTTTTAATGAAATTAATTTTGTTATTTATTAATATAATAAACTTTTTAATTGGTTTAAAACTATTACTGATATAAATTGACAGCTCTTGAAATGATGATGAAGAAAATTTAAAGATTTTTGTTTAAAAATATGTAAATAAAATAAATTTAAATTATTTTTCAAAAATTTTCAGCTCCTTATGTCTACTTGAGGAAAAGCGGTAATAATAAAATCATTTAGATGATTGGAGCAAAATCAATTAAAAATTAGTTAATATTAGCAATTTCGTAATTGAAGTAGATTTTTATTTTTTTTCTGTGATGTTTATAATACTAATATATGTTCCCACCTATAAGTATATATATTGTTGTTATCGAAATCATTATAAAGGTTTTTACATTTTTGAAAAAGTTGTTTTTTTCAACTTTTTAATATTTGACACCCTGTAGTTCACTATGTAAAAAATTATATCGTCCTCTAAAACTTTCATATTTTCTTTTCATTAAGTTTTGTAGAAAAGATTTTAGATTTTTGAAATCGAACCAGATTTGTAGGATATATATTTTTTTCTTAACTTAAAGTAGTTAAATTCGACACCCTGTAGCTTATTGGCTACAATTGTCCTATTTTCTTCTCATTAAGTTCTTAAGAAAGTGGTTTCATTTGATTTGTAGAAGTGTTTTTTAAACTTGTATTACTACAGGGTGACTAAAATATGAATTTTCTGAAAGATGGGACGTCCTCTATAACTTTCATATTTCCTTCTCATTAAGTTCTTTTTAAATTGAAATTAATTTGTAGAAGTTTTGTTAAAATTTCTTATACATATCACTTTGATCCACCCAGTATGTTAGATGGT
>MINK01188537.1:0-13380 GCA_001735545.1 Phormia regina
TTTTTTAATATTAATTGATAGGTAATATCTTATTTTATTTAACGAAATCAAGCACTTGATTCGCGAGATTTCTTGTTATATGTGTTGCAATCCGCTGATTTAAAACGTGTCGGATGTATTTATATTTACTATCATGATATTCCCATGTTCTTCCCATCACTTCTACTTGTCCAAAAAACAATTCCTCTTTTTGGCATCACTTTGTTCTCGATAATATGAGGAATTGTGAGAATCGTTNNTAAAAATATCTATTCACCAATTTGAAAAATTCATAGAAAATTTTACTGAAATCTTAATTTCACGAGAATGGAAACTAGTTAAAAAAATTAGCTCTATTTCTTATTTAAAATTTAAAATTTGTACACTGTTGATCGATAACGCAGGGAAACAATGATTCTCTATCAATTCGGATACACGATATTCCCAAGTACTAAAGGTTGCTCTATATATTTCAGCATATCTCCGAAATTTTTTGTTGGATTTTATTTTTTAATATTTAACAGTTATGGAGATATTAGGTCTTTGTTCTGAAAAAAATTAAAATTGCCAAAAACTGAAAAAAAATCATAAAAATTCGTGTCAAAAAGACTGATACATTTCTAGTAAATAACACAAGATATTACCTCAATATATAAGTTTTGACTTTATTACAAACAAATTAAAACAAATTATTCAAAATACTCATTTACAACCCTAAGCTCTTATTTATTTTTTTTATGCCACTGAATTTTTGTGTTATTTTTGAACTCTTTGCAATCATACTTTTATAAGTATTTTAAAAAGCCAACAAGATTAAAATAATTAAATCGAAATATTTTAATGGTTTCATTATAGGTTTTCACAAATTGAAATTGAAGCAATGAAATTGAAGTAATAAAACATATGATCATAATAATCTTAAAATTGTTCAACTTTTTATTATCCAATATGTTTCATATATCATTTGAAACTTTATCATATTATGATATTATGAAAATAACTCCAATATTTACAACCAGGATACCTGGGTATATATGCAACACAGTGGTCCCAAAACGTTTTTTTTTTTTTTTTTTTTTTTTTTGTTTTTTGGAAGTAATTCTGTAACTTTAGGACTGTTGAATGTATTTGAATGAAATTTCACATGGATAATTCTGAGGTACATTCCACTTGATATGAAGTTCTTAACTGGTCAGGCGTACGAGGAACTCCAAAATTGGTCATGAAAGTTTAAGAAAAAATTGCCAAAATTTCATTTATAATTTGATTGAATATAAGAAAAAACTTTGGACCAAAGTAAAATTTTTATCCTTTTTTGGACATTTTTTTTTTTAACTTGGTGGGCCCAATTTTAGTTCTAAAAATTCTCTAAAATATTCTCTGAATTCTGTAAAATTCTAAATAATTTTCTTGCAAAGATCGATGAAAAGAAATATAATTTTGAATTAGAAAATTGTGATTTATTGTGTCTCTTTTTTTTAAAAAAAAATGTGATGATATTTTTTCACTTCAAAATCCACTTTTTTCCTCTGAACCATAATTTTTTCATCTTTCCAAAAGAATACTAGTATAAATGCATGTAAAACAAATCCGAGGGAAGTTTTTTCTAAACCTCAATGTGTGCTGCAGCATTTTATATACATAAGTGCGTAAGTGTGGATAAATATATTTCAATGAAATTTCATATAGTTATTGTTGAGGTATTTTCCAATTGTTTTGGAGCAACAAAAGATTCTAGGTGGACTTGGAGCAGAGGAGAGAACCTCCAAAACTGGGAAGAAACACATTCAAATCAATTGCCATACATCTCAGAATTGGTCATGTGAATCCAAGTACATCTCGCAGTTTTAAAGTTACAAAATTATTTGCAAAAAATTCCGTTTTGGGACCACTGAGGATAAGTAAAATATTTACTTATGTTAATTTGTTTTATTTTTAATTAATACATAATATTGTATTTTAGTCGCAGTCCTTACATTGCACTTTATATGTATGGTATGAAAAGACGATGGCACTTAAAATGATTTCTTATTTTTTTACTCCAAAACTATTTATTGTTGATTAATTCCATAAACTGGATTTATTACACTATTTTAAAGAATCATCTATTAATCAATTTAATCTTTGATTCTACCGATTTATTAATTTATTATTGCTTGCGTATGCCAGTTTATAATTTATTTAATTATAAATATAAATATTGTACGATCAAAAGAATTGTCAAAAATAAACAAGATCGCGTTAGAAATAACGTTGACAAATTATACAAAAATAAAGAGAATATATTTATAAATCTACAAATCATGATAAACAAACACGTGAATACTTTATGGCAATACAAAACAAATTATTTAATTATAGTAAATTTAAAACACAACAACAACAACAAAACATATATAAGGCAATTAATAATTCATCAATAAAAAAAACACTTAAAAGTAAAAGTAGAACAACACTTGTATTTATATAAGTGGATTTGATTAAATTACACAACTTTTTAAGTACACTGTATTGATCTTTTATTTTGTTTTTTTTTTTATTTGTTTTCTTAATCACCTTCATCATTAGATCTTGTTTAAATTTTTGGAATATTTATATGGATGAAACCACTGAGAGTAGTGGTAGTTAATTTAGTTGATCACGACAACTCACCAAAAAAGGTTGTGAGTTATAGTTTTTTGAAAAATATTAATTGTTTAAAAACAAGAAATGTTAATTTATCGCTCTTATTATTTGACAATAATTTTCTTCATTGTATTTTATATACAAAATTCACAAAGTGATTTGCAAATTTCACCAGAAGATATAGAATATGCCGTCTCACGTATTGCCAGTAGACAAAGGGCACTACAATTTAAAAGTCAACCTTATTTTCAAAACCTAACATTTGTATTAAATAGTAAATTAAGCACAAAACAACAACAGCCACAATATGATGTTGAGGACATGCCACAAAACAACGAAGAAATACTTGACGATGATGGTGAAAGCCAGCATTACCAGCAACAACCATCTAACCAGTATCAAAAGAAAAATAATTTCAAGAAACATGATGCAGCACAGTCATCAACTTTAAGCAAACAACATGAAAATGAGCCACAGCAGGAGAAGGAAAAGAAACAGGAACCACAGGATCAGCATGAACAAGATGTAGTTGTTGAGGAGAAACCAATAATACAAAATGGTGTAAATCGACCACATAATCATCAAAATCAGCAACATCTAACAGTCAATCAAGTTAAAGTGAAGCAACAGCTGTCGCAGCATCATTTTAAATTGTTAAATGTGGTAAAATCTAGAAATAAACGACAGATTCCTCCTGCTGTGAATAGCAACAATAATAACAATAACAATGGCATTGGCAATCAACAACAGCAGCAGCAACAACAACAGTACACAAGTTATACCATTCAATATTATCCAACATACCAATTGCAACAGCAGGAGCAACAACAACAACAGCAGCAGCAGCAACAACAACAACCTCAACAATATCAATTACAATACTATCAACCCAGTCAGAATCAGAATCTACAGAATTACAACAATATTGAACTAATTGTAAATGGAAATAGTTTGTCAACATTTCCACAATCATCACCAGCATTAACAACAGCAACAAACATACAACAACAAATACCTATACTTATTACACAACCAACAGCCACATCAACACCTAAATCTCCAATAGCAGCAATTCCTATTTTAACAACTCCAACCCCCGCCTCATTACCAACATCATCAACTGAAAATTCTTTTAAACCATTTTTACCTCTTGAAATAATGTAAGTTTTTTTCTTTATCAAACACATATCAACTACATTCTTTTTTTCTCATTTTCTATATAATTTTTTTGTTTTATTTACTTTTAATCAATAGCAAAGACTATAATGGTGGTCCCACCACGCCCGCTCCACCCACTATATGTAAAATATGTTGTGTAACCAATGAACAACCATGTTCAAAGTGCTGTGATGGTAATCCACTACTAAATGCTCAAACTTTAAAAACTTTAGGAGGCTAATTTATTCAGTAGCTCTTGATTGATCCTTATAGAAGGAACTAATTTATTTTAATGAGTAGTTTTTTAATTATATATTAGTTTTAAGTTTTTTTTGTGAGTCACTGTGAGAAATTTGCTCACTTGTTAAGGAGAATTAATTTATAAATTTCTTATGAATTCCTATTTCTAATTCTATTTATAAAACAATTAAATAATAAAGAATATTTATGAAAGAATTTATTAAATTTGTTTAGAAATTTCCGGTAATCACTAGAAACAGGTTAACGAAAATAAAAAAATTTAAATTAGTATTCGTCATAATTTTTAACAATAATTCATACTAAAATAAAGTTAATTGAATTTTTGACGTCATTGATGTTAAGACGGATTCAATTTATGGTTTAGTTTCATAAATTGAATCCGTCTTAACATCAATGACGGATTCAATTTATTAAGACGGATTCAATTTATGAAACTAAACTGTTTTAGTCTCATACTGCTTTTATATACGAATTTGCAATTAAAATTATTTGATTTTATATTAAAAAAAAGATCTACAATAAGTATACCGATTTACAAAAAAAAAAACACTAAATTAAAGATGATTTTCTTTTAATAATATTTAAAAAAAAATATTTTTAAAATTTTATTACATCATTTAATACACGCTGCATAAAAAGTTATTTTATACAACAAAAGTTATGTCCATTTAAAAATGCGATATGTTAATCCATTTCAAAGCTATGGAGTTGCCAGAGTTATGAAAACAAAAATTAATAAAATAAATTTTTTATCCCTTTTATATTCAAATCCAAATCGATAACAAAAGAAAATTTTTTTTAAATTAAAAAATTTACTGCGATATGAAAATCGTTTTCTGTAAACGGCGAATTTATATTTTATTGAAAAAATAAGCCTGTGATAACACTTGATAAGCTACATGAGTAACGAAGAAGATACGCACTATAAATTATTAAATAATTAAAAAAAAAAAAACCAAATTGATATTAAAAACTATTGGCCAAAAAGTTAGATGTCTGCTGTCAAACTGTTTCCAATGTTATTAAATTGTATCAGGAGAATTCGACCATTGATATAGAACATAGTTCGGGAAGAAAAAAGATCCACATAATATTTTGAAGGCTAAGTAATTTGAAAGCATATTGATATAAATTCCAAACGGATCAGTTAGAAAAGCTCCCCTATTAGTTCAGTACTCAGTTTATTTGGTACAAAAAGTTAATGCTAATGCGTAGTTGAAAACATATAAAGTCCAAAATGTTTAAGACTGAAATGCTTCAAAAAAATTTAAAAAGTCCATAATAGTCCACAAAAATTTCATATAAAAAATTTCAAAGGACGAAAAGTATGTACTGAAAAAAATTCTTGCAGCTTCCTGATCAAAATGTTTATATTCATGATTCCAAAATTCCTGGTTTGGCAAGATTTATGCAGTTGACGTAAAAGAATCAAGTTGCTTGTTACAGTGGGCTCTTTAAATATCAAAATATATAACAAAGAATGAGGTGTATATTTTGATATTTAAGAGGTGTTCCAAATTATTGAGGATTTTTAAAAGGAGATGGGCAGACTATTCCCAAAAAAGTGGTTGAAAAAGACTATCAAATCTCAAATGAAAGGTTTACCGGGAAAAGTCTACAAGTTCATTAATAATGGTTAGAAGAATCCCTACGTAGATGGGTTAACATTTTCTAAAAATAGTTCTATAATTTTCAATGTATTGCAAAATAACATCCTGAAAAATGTTTGGATTATCTCAATCGTCTAAACATGACAAATTTTAAAAGTCTGCATTCAGAAATTAGTAATGAAAAATTGCTATTAAAATAATAATTATTTTAGAATATTATTAAGGAATGCAAATATTTCAAATTACACAATAAGTTTACGAAAATGTCCCTTCATACACGTGTCTTAGGNNTATCTCAATCGTCTAAACATGACAAATTTTAAAAGTCTGCATTCAGAAATTAGTAATGAAAAATTGCTATTAAAATAATAATTATTTTAGAATATTATTAAGGAATGTAAATATTTCAAATTACACAATAAGTTTACGAAAATGTTCCTTCATACACGTATCTTAGGAATTTATCATGAAAATCGATATAAAATGAGGGCAAAAAAAATCTTAATTCCAGCTTTAATATCTTTTTAACTGTAGCATAATCAACGTATCTTTTATCTTGTTGAACAATTTACAAAAATATAAAAATCTTTAAAAGTGGCCTTTATTTGTATAAATTATGATTTTTCTTAACATTAACATACTTGGTATAATCAACTTTGGCACCCTGTTTCTTATCTCGTGTTACAAGTTGACTATAAAATGTTTAGTAGAATAGCAAAAATTAAGCATTTAACACCACTGTGCGCACCATTGTTTTTTTTCAGAAGTACTATCTCAAGTTTAATATGTAAATTTTTTAATTAGAATATAAAAAAAATTGAATTTTCAGTTAATTATGCAAAATATGCACTAAAAAATTAATGTAATTTTTTAATAAAATCTAAGTAAATACTTTCAAAAACAACATAAACTTGCATTAATATCCGCCCTCTACTTCTTATGTTATTTAAATAAGTTCATCATTTTATAAATTTAAAATTTTATCTTTAATTGTATCCTTTACACAAATTATTTTGTATTTATTTCAATTTATCTTTAATAATTTACAAGTTTATAGATCAAGACTAAAATTTTCTTTATTATGTCCATAACAATTATCTGCTGCATTAAATATGCGATAATATGCTAGACAATAATGTTTAAAAAGATATAAATAAAATACAATAAATAAAAAATAAGGACGAACATACACTTTTGATTATGTTAAGTCAGTTTTGTTTAACTTGGCTGTATATAGAGAACAAGAAGGGCCAGTTAATTTAAAACAGTCAGCCATATATCATCGATAATACACTGGCTGAGTAATCATGTGTTGGTAATACTATGAAGGCTACAAACAAAACAAACACAAGCCAACAAGTTCAACAAAGACCCATAAATCAACTAACACAGATACTTACAACAGATACAGCTAAAACTCAACACACACACACACACACTAACAAACTCTAAGAAAAAACGATAAAGTAAAAAAAGAAGAAAATTCAAATAATGTATCAACAACATAAATATTATATTGGTATGAAGACACAACAAATATAACAACAACAAAATATGTATATAACAAGGCCAAATACACAAGAAAAACTTTAACAAGAATTTTAATACAATAAAATCATCAAGTTTACAACAACAGCAACAAAAATAAAAAATAAACAACATTTAGAAAATATTGACAACAGTATAGCGGCAATGAAGAAAACATCAACCAAACAAATGGTGTAAATCAACCACAAAATCGTCAAGATCAACAGCATCGAACAAATTTAGTCTACACGCAGCTTTTAACAGTCAATCAAGCAGAAATAAAACAATATTAACAACAACATGGTATTAGCAATTACAATAACATAAAAGCAACAAAAACAAGGCAAATGGCAACAGAGCAACAGCTGTCACAGCAGCAACTTTTCCAAATGGTAAATGTGGTAAATGATAGAAATGAACGACAAATTGTTAACAGCAACAATAACATCTAGCACCAACATCAACACCAACGCCAAGAACAACAACAGCAATCAGCAACAATAGCATACATTTACACCAACGAAGAATACAAACAACTAAACCAAACTACAAACTACCAGCAGCAGAAGCAGCAGTTGCAACAACAACAACAATGATGACTAACTACAACAAATACATATTGAACTAATTGTAAATGGAAATAGTTTGTCAACATTTCCATCATCAACATCATCAACGTACTACAACAATAACAAAACTCATACATAGATAAAATAGACAATGATAGTGACAACGAACATACATATGTATGTAGAGATATAACAATATCCTTAATAAACCTTGCACCACACCCACTCACTCACCCACCCACTCACATACTTACTACACGGTAAAATTTTCATCGTCATCTAGAGATAAAAAAATATATTTTTATTTTTTTTTTATTTTGCAAAACTCTTTTACAATTTTAATGTACTGCGAGAACCAAATTGTTGCTGGTAAAGAGTTTTCTCATCTCATCCTTTTTTTTTGGTTTGATTTTGAAAAAGCCATGTTTAATGCGCTAAAACATTTCCAGAATTGGCCATTGAGTCAGCATGATGAGCAGTAAATTGTTGCATACGAAATGAATGAATGAATGAAGTTGCTCGGTATATTTTAAATGATGTTGGTTTTTACAGTTTTAAATAGTTTCAAAACGGTAAACTTAACAAATTACTGTATGATAGATAGTAGTAGTTGTAATGAAACCCAGCAAACACAATAAAACGAAAATGTTTTTTTAAATGAATTGCATGAAAAAGTGAACTACTTTCCCTACACAGAAAAAAATCACGCATATATATGATAATAATTTATTCAATTAAAAACTTGTTTAAATGATTATATCAATTAACAAAAACTATAAAAAATTAAAAACCGAAAACATATTGCCCATTTTTTTTTACATATTCTAAACTCTTAAGTATTAAGTGGAAAGAACTTTTACTAAAACTTTTATTATTCTAATTAATTTCCACTTAATGCTTTAGAATATAGAATATATAAAATGATGAAGTTACATATTCTAATTCTTCAGAAGTGTGGGTTAAAAGAAATATCTTTACTAGTAACACTAAAAGGCATATAATAATGCTGATGTAGATCGTAGCGGATAAGAAAGTGCATTCCATCCTGCTAGCGTCTAATAAATCTTTTTCTAAATTCTACAAAAACTATATCAATAATGAACTTGAGTTTGAATAAATTACAAAAAATATTAACTTATAAAAAGTTCGAAATAATATTCATCATTTAAAAAATTAATTATGAATAATATCTTAAAAAGCGATGAGAAACTTAAATTTAAATTCGTAATCCGAGTTTTTCCGTACCTTGATAAATATATCTATAAGTTATCTGATAATAAGTTATAAATTAAATATTTGAGGTAAAAAAAAAAATATATATATATATATTTTTTTCTGGGTAATGGTTACTCCACGCGCCTTATCCAAACTTTCCCAATTTTTAATTTCTTTTAAATTTGTTTTCAAAAATTCAAAAATATTAAAGCCCAAACAACAAAATATATTTTATAAGCCACACCTTTTACAATACCTGAGTGATAATTTTAATAAAAAAAAGTAAATTTTGGAAACAAGTTTTCTCCGAGCAAAATTTTTTTTTATTATTTTCTGGAGGTTTGCATTAAATTAAACTTGTTAAATTTGTTTTTTTCCAAATTTTTCTGATAATGGTCTGATTGTTCTGAATTCCATTAGATGTAGTTTTCTACAATTTTGCTAATTTATTGATCATGAGTAAATAGCGAAATTAACTAAGATTTGTAAATCCTTGGAGATGATACTACTAGTGCTTACGATCTAATATCAACATCATTTGCTACAGATCCAAAAGTATATTAAAATCTCTAGTATGTCTAAAACGAAATACATTTCTACCCTAACATTCAACAATATTTATATTCTTAAATATCTAATATTAAGTATGTACTACAATTTTATTTCTAAATATATAAAATCTGTATTTAGATTTAATGTCAAAAGAGTCATTCATACCTTTAACGGCAGTAGCAGCAACAACAACAACAACAAACATCATCATATGGAGCACGTAATTAAACGCGTGATGCATAAAAATGTGAAATAAAAAAATTTGTTTTTACCCAAAAACATGGAGCAAAATTTTCACAATTTTACCAGTTTTCATACTAAATGCAAACTTACATTCACACACAAACATACATTAAACTAGGTAAGTCATATAAAGGTCATATAGGTCAAAGGAACACTAACAACAAATGAACACAAAAATCTACACAAATAAATTGTACTAAAATTGTAATTTTTGTTTTGTTGGTACTAAAGGAATAAAACGAGTAGCAATAGCAGTAGCAACAGTAGCAGCAAATGGCAACAACAACCAAAAAAATGAAAAAAAACAGAAAATGAATATAAACGTATAAACCTAAAATTTTATTACGACTTTGTATGCTAAAAGTAGAGAGTAATAGAAAGGACATTAACTTTGCGCTAAGTTGAAAACCACATTTTTATTATAAGGATAATTAATAGTAGATTTATACACAAACACATTTACTTGTATGTATGTATAAGTATGTGTATATCTACACACATATTTTACAACCACAATATATTAAACTCATAGAAGTCATACATATGCATGAGTTTTAAGTTGATGCTGATATATAATAAAAACAGTGAAGGGCAAAACATATAGGGGAAGTAAAAAATATTAATTATAGGTTGTAAATTTCGAAAATTGGGTTTAAAGAAATTTTATAAAAATAGGGGAAAAAACAAACCAATTTTTGCGTTTTTTAAAAAATTTTGTACAACATTTGAATGGATAACTGTATTTGAATGAAATTTCACATAATTAATATTGAGGTGTTTTTCAATTGTTTTGGAAAAGCTCAAGTATTTGACTGGTCAGTGGACCATCCAAAAGTGGTCAACTCCCTAATTATTTATTATACAATATCCTAGGCTACCCATTTCGGAGGACTTGCCCCCTACTCATAGAGAAGCTAGAAACTTAATAATAATTATTTGAAATTTCGTACAAATATATTTATCCATTTAAAAGTTAAACAAAATTATTTAAAAACACGTTGAAGAAATTTCTAAAATTGACAAAATTTAGATAGGGCTCGTGGTAAAACCTTTGTCTCAATTCCCTTTGAATTTTCTTTACATGCATTTACATTAAGATTTATTTTGAAAACATTAAAAAAATTATAAAGCCCGGAATAAAAAACTAATTTCATCACAGCACAAATCTGCCACCTTTTAGGAAAAAACCTAAAAAATTAAAATGTTCCAATTTTAGATTAGTACAACCTATATGGTTCTCGTATAATTATATGGTTCTTGCAGCAATATTATTAAGAATTTTGTACGATATTTGGCAAACATTTCAGAACAGTTCTAGGGGTAATATTAAGCCAGCCAATTAAAAACGAGACTAAAAATAAAGTAAAAATTTATATTGACCAAATGTCTCTTAAACTAAATGAGATAACCTACTCAAATACCATATTTTTTTAGAAATTTTCAAGGATTATCTAAAATTTCTTTTATTTCATATAATAAATAAATTTTTGGAGATTTTTTTGAAGAAATGACAAACACATTTGAGATGGGCAATTTTGGAAGGCCTCCAACTTTCCTCCTGAACCGCTACGATCCTGTACTCATCAAAATCAGTTCGAAAATACTTCAGTTTTGACCATGTGAAATTTTATTGTGATACCTCTAATGGTTCTTTAGTTACTGAATTATTACCGTAATCTAATAAATTTTTTTCAATTTTTTTACTCCACTGTTTCCACATATATTGTATATCCTTGTAAGTACCAAAAAATATATCTCAATGTGCTAATATATGTACATTTTCATACGTGTCTGTGTATGTAATAAAGTAAATCCTAAATATTATTATACATTTTATGAAATTAAGTCGCAAAAAAGCAACCAAGAGACGTAATAAAAAATCTAGCCAAAAAAAAAAACAAACACACACAAACATGGGGTTATACCAATTCAACACATGAAAATTATGTTGCAAATTCACAACACAAACACATACATAGAGTTACATTTACGAGCGGTATAAATAGAAGTCTAGATTATATTCCTTCGTTCCTTTATGACTATTTCCCAACCACAATCTTATTAATAATTAAAATTTGTTTAAAAATAGCTACAAAAAAAGCAACAACAACAGCCACTCTAAACTCATACACAAATTCATAGCATCAGCATAAACACTCGTATCTGGAGTACGATGAGTGTAAGAAAATGTTTTTAACTAGAATGCAAAAAAATACAAAAATAATAATAACAAAAACAGCTTCAACTACAAAAAATAAATAATAAAAAACTAAAACAATTTAACAAATACGAGTTGTTTTTTCTTTCTATTATTTAACTCCTAATTTAAATTAGTTGCCCCAACGTCTTCTTATGCAACATAGAAAACAACAAATAAAAGAAGAATAAGAGAATCATTAATATAAACTACCACTCATTCAACAGCTATAGTATAACAAACCTCAAACATACACACATACACAAATGCTTATGTTTAGTTAAAAAATAAAAATGCATTTAAACTAAAACTAACACATACATACATATACATATAAAACACAATGTTTTTTTTAAATATGTTTATTATGAGATACAATTTAAGTATTAATACACAGAGAAATATAAAATTTTTACAGTTCTAAAGGTACTATTGATGAATTGATGAACTACAAGTAGTACAAGCAACTTTTTATTAGATTTTAATTAATATATTCCCAAAGAATTTTAAAATAAAAGATTATTTAATATTTTTCTAACCAAAAAACATAACAAAAAATTACTTTTCTTTCTCCAAGTGTAACTAAACATAAAAAAAAATAACTCACAAAAATCACAGAGAAAAAACAACAACAACAAGTAAACCCTATTTTGTATGTATTTTGCATAAACTCTTTAACTTGCTAAGGAAATGAATTGTATATACATATGTAAGTTTGTATGTAAACTAAAACATATGAATATGTGGCACACGCCTTTAGGATATGCACCGGAAGAGCGAATTCAACTTTATTACCGGCAACTACAATCACAAACTAAGCAAAGCTAGACTTGAATATTGTTGTTAAAACTACAAAATACACATACATACAAACATTCTAAAAATATCCCTACAAAAATGCTTAGTATTCGCTACTAAGTAAAAGTGCATGCACAGAAACGGTATATTTAGTAAAAAAATGAAAAAAAAAAAAAACTAGCGAAAACTATGTATTCATTTGAAAATATTCTTCTTTTACAAATGCATTCACAGAAACTCATTTATACTCATATACATTGTTAAATACATATACATATATATGCATATACAAGTAAACATATACATATAAACATACACACATAACATTTAGTGTTACAATTGTAGAGAATAGAATAATAATGCTTGGACTAGAAGTGTGAGTTAGAGCTGCTCGTTTAGCATGCAATTTATTTTACCAAATAAAATATTCGACTTTAGTTTTTACATTGTATTGTATGGTAAAATACATACATACATACATATTTCTATATAAATACATATGTATGTGAATTTATTCATACTCATACATAAATAAATATAAACAATATATATTTTTCATGCCATATGCATAGTTTTCATCATTGTGGTAGAAAAGAGTTGATCTACATTCATACTTTCACACTTTAAATATTAGTCAAGTAGAAAA
>MINK01188538.1:0-16680 GCA_001735545.1 Phormia regina
GGGTATTCAACATAAATTTTACATCCGTTCGCTTTTTTTTTTTCAATTTTTTTTTTTTTTTTTTTTTTTTTGTAATTTTTTAATGGTCAATGTTTATTTTTAAAATACGAGTGAATACATTGATGAGTTTGTATTCATACAATTTTGTTTCTATATACATTTTACTATTTCTCTAAATATGTACAGTCTGTAAATCAAATTAGATACACATTAAAACAAACATGTTTCTTGTTTTTTTTTTTCTTGTTTGTATAGACTTGGTGTTATAATTAAAGTTCATTGCATTTTTTTTTCAAAAATTTAACGACGAAAATAAAAAACTAAAAAAAAAATTATGGACAAGAAAGAGAAAGAAAGACTTTCTTTTTTACAATTTAAATAAAAAAAATACAATTAGAGTCGGGTGGGGGGAAAAATACATACATCAAATCGTATGCAAGAAAATAAATTGTGTAAAATTGAAAGTAAAAAAATCTAAATTATCAAAAGATTAATATGTGATCTTAAAGATTATAAAAGAAATTTTTTAATTTCCAACTAATATATTTAATAAAACTTTGATTTTAAATAAATTTTATTGAAAAAATGTATTAGGAAAATTATTTGAAAAATTACGGTTTAAAAACTATAATAAAAAAACAACTATAATTATAAAAAAAAAACTATAATACATTTTTAAATATTGAACAGATTTTTTAGTAGAGGTTCCCAAGCTGAAATTTTTCTGTCCGCAATTTTGATATCGTAAAATATTAGTATTGTCTTCTTCCCTTTCTCCTAGGAACTCAGATTTATGTCGGTTGAAATATCGTTTATAAAGCCCAGCAATAACTGACATATAAAGTATGTTTATGAAACGATCGGAAATCCTTTCGAAAATTTTGCTATTGAAATTCAGCAATATTGGTTTATAAATGGTGGAGATATATAAAAAACCAAGTTTTTAAACCAGTTTTAAAGTTTATGAATATGCAAAAAATTCTTTTTGCAAAGAATTTTCGGTCATTTTTTAATAATATCTAAGATATAGGACAAACGCATTTTTTAAGCGCTTGTTAAAAGCTTAAGACTTTTATTTTTATATAGATCGATCAAATATTTTTATAAAATTTCGTTTTTTTTTTTGAATGAACAGAATTCGTTTATAAACTATCAAGGTATGGACCAAAAACTAAAAGAAAGTTATAATATAAATACACACACAAACATATATATTAAGCATTGTAATGTATATTTATAAATGTGAAAGTATAAAAGCATACTTTAAGGCGAAAATTTTATTTGTCAGGATATAAAAGATTCGGCATTGGTTTGCTGCAAAAAAAGTAATCATTAAGAATATTAAAAACTTTAGAACCTTGTTAAAATAGACGGTCAGACGCATCGTAATTTGACTCAGAAAGTAATTCTAAAACAATTGGTGCTCGAAGAAATAAAAAAGGAAATTTCCCTCCCCAAAATGATAACTCTTAATTGTAAATTTATATTAAATCATAAAACTTAAGAAAATAGTTAGGAAAATCATTCTATTCCACCATCCCCCCACCCAAAAACTTGAGCTGGAACCGCACGCCTGAGTTGGTATAAATTAAGTCGGGGTTCACACACGACAATTTTTGTTGCCGCAATTCTGCCATTGTAGACGAGAAAGGTAAAGAGAACGTAAAAGTTTAGTATTTTCCTCTCCCCTCTCACCTAGAAACTCAGAATTTCGGCAAAAAAAATTGCTGTGTGTGAACACGGGCTAAGCTGAGACTTAAAACAATATAAATATGTATAAGTATTAACATTTTGTAAAAGTTATTAATGTTTTCCTAAAAGCTTTTAATGTTTACTGTTGGAAACTTAAATAAATTTTGATTATTTCATACAATTTACAAAAGAAAAAAATAATTGAAATTGTATATTTAAAAATTAAATTTAATTCAACTTGAACTTTTCATAAATTTAAGGTTTTATTAAATATAATATAGTCAACTTTTAAAATATATTAAACTTTTCGTAAAAGCTCATATTTTGAACTTTTAATAAAAGCTTACAATGAGACCTTAAAGGAAATAATATAAACTTTATTTTTATTAAAAGTTTTTAATATTTTTTTGTTATTAAAAAATAAAATTAAACTTTTTAAAAGCTTTTAAAGTATTTTTTAAAAACTTTAATTAAATTAGGTCAATTTAGTTTTAAATATAAAAAATTTTAATTATTATTATAATTATATATTATATATAAATTATAATATTTTTTTATTAAAACTTTTAGGAACTTTAAAAAAATATATTAAAAATTTGTTAAAAAGTTTAACATTTTATAAAAGCTTTGGTACTATGGAGAACTAATGTAAAATTTGATCTCGTCATGCTTAAAATATACAAAAAAAAAATTAATTAAAATTTGAGAATTTTTTTTAATTTTTATAAAAATATTTTATATATTAAATATTAATCAATTTTAAAAATTTCAACTTTTAATAAAAGCTTTTAAAGTTAACTATTAAAAACTACCATCAAATTTGTTTACTTCATGCTTAAAATATAAAAAATTTAATTGAAATTATAACTATATAGAAATAAGTTTTATAAATTATATTGAAATTGAGATTATATTGAAATTTTAAATTTTTATTGAAATTTTGAGATTTATTAAAAATATATATAAAAAAATTGAGATTTTGAAATAATGCTTATTATTAATTTATAATTTCATGACACCTACTAATAACAAATTCAATAAAATTTTGACATATCATGCTTTTCAAATTAAGTTTTATAAAATATTTTATGATCGTCAAAACATATTTATTGAAAAGTTTAATACATTTTTAATATTTAAATAAATCAATATTAAAAATTAATTAAAAGTGTGAAAATTGTTATATTTACTTAATTTAAATAATGAAAAGAAGTGGGGATTCACACACAGCAATTTTTCTTGCCACAGTTCTGACTTTGTAGACGGGAGAGGTAAAGAGAATGTAAACGTTTAGTATTCTCTTCTACTCTCTCTCCTATAAACTCAGAATTGCGGAAAGAAAAATTGCTGTGTGTGAACCCCGGCTAAGCCGGGGTGTCAAATTTTGTGTTTTTTGGTGCAAAATGCTAAAAAAAAAGATAAACAGTGCTTTTTTAAAAAAAGTCTACTACTAATTTGAAATTGATTTTTTTTTTAAATAAAACTAGCAGAAAGAACTTTAAATTATTAAAGTTGATAGAGATAGAGTTTATACTTACATTTAGAACTGTCTGCGTGTTTATTCAAATAAGAAAATTATTAGCAAAAAGTTAAAAATGGAAAATTATTATTAGAGATTTTCAAAAAGTTGTATCTAAAAGTGATCTATGTTTTTTTTATGAAAATTATTTTAGCTTAAAATTTACTTTCAAAATGTGTATTGTGAAAAACTTTTAAATTTAAAAATTTTATATTTATTTATTTATTTTTTTTTAATAACTTAGGACGGGAATAGCAGCGGTAAAGGGTGTTTTTTTTAATAATAAAATTATTAAAGATTCAAAACAGTAAAATGACGTAATTTCATTTATGGTTTATGACAAAGAGAAAATAAAATAAAAATACAAACAACTTATGAAACGAGAAAAAAAAAGTTCTACACGAATTCTTTTTAGGAATTTTATAGAATTTTGTGTTGTTTGTACAATGAAAATAATGAATAATAAGAATAATAATAAAACCCCTATAGGAAATGTTTAAAAGTTTATAAACTTAAAAAAAAAAAAAAAAACAAAAAATTAAGGTCACTTGGCAAATATTTGCCACATACTTTTATTTATTTCCTCAAATGACTAATATAAGGATTTGAAACTTTTTTTTTTTTTTAAATTTTATTATTTTATTTTTCTAAATTACATTTCTAAGCACGTTTTTTATTATTTGTTTGCCATTTCCCTCCAATATCCATAATGAAATTTATTTCTTTTTATTTTATTTCATTTTAATTTTTAGCTAAATTTAGTTAGTGACCACTTTACGTGCTGGCATTTAATGTAGTTTAGTGTTTTCTAAATTTAGTCTCAAATATAAAAAAAAAAAAAATTGAAAAAAATCACTTAATTTTTGTTCGTATTACTAACGGCAAATGAAAGAAAACTTTATTTTGCGTTCATCGTTAGAAAATGATTTTAATTATTTGAAAAACGCAGCAGGAAATTGAAAATTTCAAATCGAAAAAAAAAATCATAAAAACTAATAACAAATATTGAAGAAATTTATTTTAAATTGAGAAAAGAAAAACACATGTCTAAATTTTAAATAGGAAAATCTTTAAAGAAAAAAAAAACTAATTAAATAAATTAATATTAAAAACAAAAAACAGCTATGAAGTAATTAAAATAAATTAAACTCATAATAACCATAGAATTTAAGAAATTATTTATAGAAAATATGCTAAAAATGTGTGAAAATATATATTTGTATGAAAATGTGTTTATACGAAATAAATTTATTTTTTAAAAAGGCGTTGTTTTTGAAAGTAATGTTTAGTATGTTTAAATAAAAAAGTTCCCTAAAATAAAGCTTCTTCTTAAGAATTTTAACATTTAAAATAAAAAATTTTAAAATTTCTTTGATAAATCCTTTAAAAATTCCTATGAATCATACAAAACCATCTAAAAATATTTATCTAAAATTAAAACCTACTGAAAGCTTATAAAGTTCTGGGATTAAAGCTTTTAAATCTCTTTAAAAATATTTTATATTATAGCCTCTCGAAAATTTTAATAGTTATTACATTTAAATAAAAAAATCTATAAATATTTATAATTAAAGTCAAGTGTATTAAAGTTCTTAAAGAGCTTTTTAAAAGTTCTTATAATAAAGCTCTACAAAGTTCTACAGCCGTATTCACAAAAAAAATAATGAATGTTTGATAAAGGTTTACTAATTTTTATATGTAAATTTCCATAAGAAAAAAATAGTAAAACTTTATTTATTTACATTATTTTTTGTGAATACGGCTGCTATAATTTAAGTCACACAATCTTTTAAAATAAGGAGTTATATGAACTCCTTTTATATGAAATATTTTTGGTTTGATGTTCTATGTAAATAATACTAAAGCTCTCAAATATCCTTTCTTTTCTAAATTACAAATAAAAGCTTCAAAAAGTTCTTCAGCAAAGGTTTATTAAAGAAAAAACTTTAAAAACAAGAATATCAGTTAACAAAAACTAGAAATGAATCAAGGCAGGACTTTTTAAAATGTTTAAAAAATATCGCCTTAATTGATACTTTTAACAAAAGATATGTCAACCATAGATTATAACTTATAAAAGTTATACGAATGAAGCTTATAGTAAACTTTAAAATATCCTTAAATTAAAGCTTATAAAAAACGTAAACAAATTCTACAAAAAAAACTATTTAAACATATAAAAAGGTTTTAAAGTTCTTTTAATAAAGCTTCAAATAGACTTTAAAATGTTCTTAGCAAAAAGCTTTTAAAAGACTACAAAAAAGTTATAAAGGACATAAAAAAGTATTTGTTACTGAAGGATATAAAAACGATATAGATTAAATAAAAAATCTATAAATATTTATGATTAAAATCAAGTATATAACGTTCTATAATTAAAGTTGTTAAAGAGCTTTTAAATTAAATTGAGTTCTTTTTTTCCTGAAAGTCTCAAAAAGCTTTAAAAATTCTGCATTAATGTTTGAAAATATCTTACAGTTGAAGCTTTTAAAAGGGCCTACGGTTAGAAACATTTTCTTTCATTTAAGCTTTTAAAAGTCTTAAAAAAAATTCTACAAAAAAAAAATTATAAAGGGCATAAAAGATATCTGTCTGAAAGTTTTAAAAAAGAAAATTAATGTTCTAAATTAAATTCTTTTTTCTGAAATTCTAAAAAAACCCTTAAGTATTTTTTAAAACTTAAAACTTAAAAGGGTCTTTCAATAGAAACTTTTAAAAGGGCCTATTATTAAAGCTTTTAATGTTTTATAATTAAAACTTTTGAAGTTAATTATAATTTTTGAGTTGTTTTTAAATAAATTTTATTTAAAAAAGTTTTACAATTGAATATTTTGGAAAAGTTCATATAAACAAAGCTTATACTTTAAAATGTCCTATGATTAAAAGTTAAAAAGTTTTGAAAATACTTCAAACAGATCAAAAAGCTCACGAAAAGCTTGAAAAATGCCATGTTAAAGATTCTTAAGATTGTGGCTTTTAAAAATCTTTTAGGAACCATCTATAAAAGACTTTAAATTGAACTTCAATTAAAGCTTTAAAAGTTCTACAATTTAAGCTTTTATAAATATATATTAAGCTAATACATATAAACTTTTAATTTTTATTCAAAAAAGTAAGCAAATTTTGGAAAATATTTATTTAAATGTGTATCATCGAAAAAACGCCTTTTTAAAATTTATTTTTTTTTTATTTAATTTCTTCTTTATCTCTTTTTTTTTAATCTCTTGTTTAAAAGCAATTAAGTTTTGAAATTAAAGAGTGTTATAAAAAACGTATGAAATTAAAAAGCAACAACAACAAAACATATTGTAATAAATTCCTCAAGAATTAATAATTCTTTTTTTTAATAGTTGTTGTATTTTCATCTAAAACCAAAAAGGGTGTGTTCCATACAGAAAAAAAAATACATATTGAAAAGGAAAACAACAACAACAATAATAAAAAATTTAACGCACACACAATAGCAATTACATTAACATACACACACAAATACATACAAACACAAACCCACTTGTAATAGCAACAACATCACAATAGAGATGGACTAGTGAGTATTACAAACAAAATTGACTCACGTATAATGAGACAACAAAAGAGCGAGCTACATAAGTATTTTCCGTTATTTAAAAATATTTCAAGGAGAGTTTATATCACTAATCCAACTCTCTTAAGAGTGTCTATAATTTTGTACAGTGTATGTGTTTCTATAAGAAACAAAAAAATAAAAAAAACAGGAATTTGAGGGGGTGAGTAGCAGAGTGTACGAGTGTTTGTATGTTTAATTAAAGTGGGCGCCGTAAGGAGGGGGATTATGGTAGAGTAAAGAAAAAACTTTAAATTCCATTAAATAAAAAATAAAAAAACAAATAAATAAACAATATAAAATAAAAAATGCTACTGTCTGTTTGTCTACCCGTATGCATACATATGTACATACATATGTTTGTAAATATATAAAAATATGTATGTAAATTCGTGTGTGTGTGTGTGTGTGTTTGTAAAATAAGATGCGTCCATATGTTAAACCTCAAATACCACAGTTAAGAAAAAAAAACTACATCATATGAACATGGAAACCAAATAAATTTTAAATCATCACAAAAGTCATTTATTCAATGTCTGTCCGTCCATATGTTTCAGAATAATAAAATACATACATACTTACTATAAAGAAAACGAACTTATATATAAAGAAAAACGAAGAAGCTGACAAGATAAAGATGAAGAAAAATAGAAAATCTTAAACAAAAATACAACAACAAAACAAATAAAAAATTATAAAGACCACCGCTTAGAAGTTTCCAAAACAAATACAAATAAAAAAACAAAAACTTCAATACTTTTTAAGGCAGCAGAGGTTAGGTGTGAAGAAAATAGGGCGGCGGCTTTAAGAAAAAATTTTGAAATAAATTTAAAAAAAAAAACAAAATGTTGATTTAAATAAGTAATTTTCAAAGAAATTAATGATTTCATAAAAACATTTTTTTTACTCATATTAGCAAATAAAAAAGCTGGATTTAAAAAGTAAAATATGAAGCTTTGATTTATAAAAAAAAAAAAAATTCTTTATATGAGCTGCCAGATTTGTTCTGTACATCAGTATGTTTATATAAAAAAATCCTTTACAAAATATTTTGGAGGTTTAATTTTGTTTATTTGGCTAAACTTGTTGAATACAATTGAGTTTATGTTTAGTGCTGCCACATGATTTATTTAAACATTTTGTTTTAAAACAACATTTTTATTAAATTATTATATATAATACCGATTTTTTTTTTTTTTTTTTTTTTTTTTTCATTAACAAAACAATTTTTTAATTTTACAATTTAAATTTAGGCTTTAAGCTGAAAAGAGTTCATATCTATAATAAATTGTTAAAACATCTGACAACCTTGGCTAAAAGGCAAAGTTTTTTTAATCCCAAGTTTTAATAAGACAAACGAAAAAATTGACTTGTCAAAATGTATGGAAATCAGCAAATACATTTGAAATTTATTTGTTGTTTTCCATACATTTCGGCGAGACAATTTTTCCGTTGGTCTTATAAAAATCGGGGATAGATGTTTTAAAAATCTAGTAATTCTGACTGTAAACGTTAATAGGAAAAACTAATTTTTATTTTTTTAATATAATAAAGGCTAATTTTTTTATAACTTCAATACAAAAATATAACTAAAGCTCCCAGATAATTTAACTTTAATAACTTTTTATTTTTAATTAAAAATTAATAGAAAAAATTTTTATTTTTCAAAAGATAAATAAATATTCCTAAATTTTTAACATCTGGTAACCCCGTTTATAATTTTTAATATTTTTTTTTATTAAAAAAAAATAACGTAACTTTAGAATGGAAATTCTTAAATTTAAATTTTGACCCCTTTTTTAGCAATACGTGATAATATTAAGTAAAAAAATCGTAATTTTTGAAATAAAAAATAAGATTTTTTTTATCTGGCAGCTCTAAATATAGACTTTAGCCCGGATTGTTGAAACTTTTTGATATAAAAATAATTTAGAAACAAAAAAAAATTTCCACTTCAAAAAGTATGGCAACTTTAAGTATAAATTTCAATGATTTTCTACAATTTTTGAATTTATAAATCCAATCTTAACACCAAAATTTCTTACATTTTCAAATATTTTGGCCTTAAGTTTACCTAAACAGAATTAATTTGACGCAAGTGTCTCAATTTTCTTTTTAGATTTTTTAAATAAAAAATAATTTAAATAAAATTTAAATTTTACAATATTTTATTTCTAAATAATCTAGTTAAGCTGTCAGATTATTTTAAGTTAAATAATATTTTTCTTTCATTTGCTTAGTTGTTTTTATTTTCTAAAACATTTGACAAATATAAATTTTAATTGGGAAAAAATATCTAGTTCTGACATTTGAAACAAAAAGTTATAAAATTTTCCAATTTTGAATATTTAAATATATCTGGCAATACTTTTTTTACTTCAATTTACCCAACCAAGTTTTCCCCGTGAGCCCAGTATTATGGACTTTAAAAATAAGAATTTTATAAACCATCTGGCAGCATTGATTTTAAGTTATACCCTTAAATTGAAAATTCTTCGAATTTGTAAATGTTTAAACAAAAAATCTGCCATTAATTATTAAAATGTGCCAAATACTTTGTTAAAACATCTGGTAACACTAAGAAGTCCAACTCTTTTCATTCGCTCAGAAACAAAAAATTTTTCTCTTCACACGTATAAATTTGTACTGTAGAAAATTTTACTAACACATGCAAGAAGTTAGGTTTCTTTTTCTTTGACAATTGAGTTAGGTTTTTCATGAGTTTCAAACAGTGCTGCCAAATATTGTTTATAACAAAAATATTGTAACTTTTTTGAAAACATTCATTGAAAATTTTAGAATTTGAATGATTTAACAAAAAAACTACTCGAATATTGTTATTACTATTTAAATTTTTGTATAAAATTTTTAGGAAACTAATAATACAATCAAAATTAATGCTTTAAACTAAAAAATCCTTAATATAATTTTTAATTTTAAAACAAAATTAACCCATAAATTCTAATAGTTTCCAAAAAATTTTACATATTTTTAATTTTAATCTTTTGAAATGATGATTAATAGTAGTGCTGGGGTTGATGATGGCACTGAGTCTAATGGTAATGCTCTTATGGCTCCATATTTCTTGGTGTTGTCGATGATACATACAATATAACTAATAATAAAATGTACAATTTGTATAATATAATTTCTTTTGTTTTTGTTTTTTTTTATGATGACATAATTCCAATTCAAAGTTGCCAATAAGGGTTGAGGAGTTGTGGGGTGGAGGGGCGGCGGAGAAAGCAGAAGTTATAGGAAGGAAGTAAATCCTTGGCAAATTGTTGTTTATACGAATTAAAGTAATACGATTATTTTCTACAATATATATGACTATTGCAAAAATATATTTTAAAATGAGAAAGTGTTAATAAAGGACTGACTAAGTGGCGTCTCTGGTTACTATTAAATTTTGGTTTTAAAAAAAGGATGACTAATGCCTTCAAAGACGTAATGAAAATCAATAAATTATAATAAGTAAATTTATTTGATTTAAAGAAGAAAAAAAAAACAACTGATGAAATAATACAGATTTTAAAATATATGTATAAGTTTTTAACATTTTCTTTTTTTTTTTTTTATTTTTTAATTTACCTGTGAAAGAGCTGAACATTTTGTATAAATTTGTTTTTGTTAGATTTTAGGACAAAAGAAGTTTTAAACAATTTGTTTTATTTTTAAACAATTTCTGTTTGTTTTGTAATTTTATTTTAATTTATGCTTATTTTTATTATAGCACGTTTTTAATATTATGTTTGATTTATGTTAATTTGTTGCTTTTTTATAATTTTTTTCAAAAAGAATTTGAATTTTTTTTATTAAATTTTTATTTGAAAACCACAACGCACAACCGTTCTTCACGTAAACACGTATAACACTGAAATAAATGTTACACTCTGCACAAATAATAAGCAAAACTGCTGCTTTGAGTAGAATTGAAATGAAATGGAATGAAATAAAGGAAAAAAATACTCAAAAAACTTAAAAAAGAAAAAAAAAATACTGCAGCCGCTTTATAAAAATATTTCAAATTCAACATAAAAATATTAAAAAAAATCATATAAAAAGTGTGTTTTAAGAGACATTTGTAATCCTGCATCATTAATTAATAAAATTCATTAATTAATAAAATCCATATAATGAATAATTGTATTACAATGGCCCATCATATTTGAAAATTGTATTTGAACATATTTTTACTATTTGAGTAAAATTAAAAAAAAAACACTCAAACACTTGTTGACATTAATGAGTATATTGATTTTATGAGAGAGGGAGAGAAAACCGGAAATCGAACCCAACAAACATTTGTAAATCAGTCCTATAATCGTAAAGAAATATTTTATTAAAAAATTCAGCAATTTATTTTCATAAATTCGAAAATTTCTAATACTTTCTCTGAAAACAAATGCACATAAGTTTTTTCATCGAAATTTTTATTTTATTGAAAATTTTACACATTTTTATATTGTTTTATAAATAATATCAGCTGATTAACCCGGCGTTGCGTGGGTTTTATTGAATAATAATATAAATTAAAATTAATTTTTTTATGAAGGAAAACGGCAGATGCGTATATCGCCCACAACACTATCACTTCCGATGAGAGTCGAGAAATCATCTATATTCGGGGACACGTAAAATATTATTACATATTATCAAAATAAATTCGAAACCGTACACTCGTAAATACATCTCACTGATAACTCTCAAATGGCACATAACTGGTACGATGCACGGAATGGTTTATATGTAGATTGAGAAGAAGTTTATTACTACTACTATATCTATAGGTGGTTTATTATAAATATATATCGAGCTGTATATAACTTCACTGGCGTATTGGCGTGTCTCTTCTCTATTGATTATGATAGAATAGTTACATATCCACTAGATGAAGAATATGTTAATTTTTCTAATCATTAAATAGGCCTCTCATGCCTAGAACACAGAACGAGGTGCATCGCTAAACAACAATTGACATGGAAGCCGTTTTGGACATGGAATCATTCGAGATACTTGAAATTTCTTTAAAAATATAATAAACGCATCATATGAACAAGCAAATATGTACAATGTACAACCTTAATGATTTCATCATAACTATAACGACCCCAATGACTCTAAAATTAAAAATTCTTAGAAATAACTGAAAAAGATTTTCGAAGATCACAGATCATCTAAAGAAGTAGGTACTATAAGAAACTCCTCTAGAACAAAAGGTAGCCTATGGAGAAGTACTTCAGACAGCGTTGTGCGATGACTTATCAACCATATTATTCGTAGCCTATTTTTGATGTCCAATTTCTAATGTTTCAATCTGTTATCTATGATTAAAAATTATATAAATTAGAGAGAATGTATCAATTAAAGGTAGCACATATAGATAGTATCAAAACACGAAACGAACCAACAAGTCAATCAATTTACGATATCCCGCATTATAATCCAGTATTATGGATATATGGAAACTCAAACAAAGAATGGAATTTGAGGTACTTAGAAGAATAGATTTATTTTGCTTTTGGTCCCACTGTGCCCAATGTTATTAAATTTATTTTAAAATTTCAATGAGTATTTTAGTCAAAACCACATAAAATCGCATTTAAAAAATTATTAATTGGTAAAGAAAATTAGTTGTAACTTTTGGACCCATTGAGATCCCATTTTGAAATTTTTACCCTACATCATCAACATTCATTATAATTTCTACATAAAAAATATATTTTTTTAAACTCTTTATAGGTTCTGTCCTTCAGTGTTCTTGTATTTAGCCAGTATTGTGCCAGCTATATGGCTATTAGAATTTGATAAAGTCGAAAGACGTCTATCCGATTTGAAAACTTCTGAAGCCAATGATACCGCCGATTCACCCATAACGGATGTACTTGGTGTGCCAAAAATTAACAAAGACACTTGGATAACATTAATTGAACAATTCTTAATGTTAATACTCATAGTGGGTCGATGGATGTTGCCAAAGGGAGATCTTACCAGAGATCAATTAAGTCAACTGTTGTTAGTATATATAGGTGGGACACACATATGTTATATAATTCATTTAACTTTATTTTTAATAATATTTATATGAATTATTTATGAAAAAAAAAAAAACAACAGGTACAGCAGCTGATATAATAGAATTTTTTGATTCCTATAAAGATGAATCAATAGCTAAAATACCCTTATTGGTATATTTAACTTTGGGCATTTGGTCCTGGAGTCTTATGCAATTTACTATAGTTTTGTCAGCCACTAGGGCGCGTAGACCTCGAGGTGGTGGTTCAAATCATAAAGATGAGTAAGTATGGGATTTATTTTTGTATATTAAAGATAATTTATTTATATTTTAATATAAAACAGACCACCCACTGATTGTTGTAATAATTGTTGCTGCGGCATAGATGTTTGGGGCATTGTACTCAATGTCATATTGCAAGATGCACCATTTTTAACATTTCGTTTGCTCATCATTTTTCAATATGATATTATCAGTTATATGAATGTTTTCTTTACGTGTAAGTATTACCAACCGATCTTATTGGAGCATTAATTTAGGGATTTTATCTCTTTTTGGTAATTCGAATTTAGGTAAAAATTCTTTGGTTATAGTTTTACAATTATATCGTTTATATGTTGTAAATGCTGAATTTTGGAAAAATCGTCGAGAACAAAAAGTTGCAGCTAAACAACGTCAATATAAATCAAAACGTCGTAATACAGATGATCCAAATGGTATTTATATGATATCATCGGATCGTGGAACTGAAATGAGAAGAAAGATTAAGAGGTAAAGAAACTTAAGATCAAGTTTGAAAATCTATTATAGTTTTATATAAAAATAAATTTATTTAAATAAGATTTGGGACTTTGAGTTTTATTTAATATTTTATTTGGTTTCTTTCAGAGCTAAAGAATATTCTGATGATGAAGTTGTCTATAAAAAGAAAGCCAAAAAAGATAAGTAAGTTTTGTATGAATTAATGTTTTGGAATAATTTAAAATAATTTCATTTATTTATATTAGAAAAAAACGTAAACGTAAGGATACGGGCTATTCTACAGGCAGTTCACAAAATGTTTACTCCACCAAAGGAGAATCTGAAAAGGGGGCTCGAAGAAAAGATAAAAAAGGCAAGAAAAGCAAAAGAGATCGCAGTAAATCTCCTTGTAGTAGCGATATAGTAGAGGCACGCAAATCCAAACATGCCAAAAAATCTGATAAATCAGATAAAAAGTAAATATTAATAATAGAAATACAAATTCAAAAACAAAAATTATATAAACAAATATTTTATCTTTCAGAAAATCAAAAAGAATTGAGGCTGTTATTGAAGAATCTAGCAGCAGCGACAGTTCTTCCGATTCTAGCAATTCCACTTTACCCAGTTATGAGGTTATCAATGAAAAGAAATCCAAATCGAAACGACGCAAACGTAATTCAAGTTCCTCCTCATCCACCACGGAATCTTCCGAAAATTCGTCTTCGGGATCTTAAAAAAAAAACGCATGAAACTTTGTCTTAAAGAAATCTCTTTTAAAAAATAAGAGTTTCTTAAATTTTTGTATTGGTAAAATAATCTCTTTTCTTATAAGAGATTTAAATTTTGTCTTATAACCGTTATAATATTTAAAGTTTTTCTTAACGGTTTAAAGTGATTTTTGTATTAAAATTAGTGAAAATATAAAAGAAAATTAAAATAATAAAAATAACATATTGAACTTTTGTAAAACGCACTTTGGCGTAAAATTGGTAATTAATAGAAAATTTGCTATTTAATGTTATTTTGTATAATTTTTAAAAGAAAAACAAAAATTAATTAAAAAAAAACTTTTATAATTAAAAAATATACAAGCATGGTATTTATAGGATTTATATTAATAAATAAAAATTAAATGAGAAAATAATTGAAAAGTGTTTTTTATTACCATTAAACGCCTCCCTAATTTTAAAAAAAGGTCTAATGATAACTTTTAATCGGGGCATATAAAGCAACAATTCCTTATGGTATATCTAAAGAAATGTTATGAAAATTTCATTTTTGCAGATATTTAGCTCAAATACACATTCAAATATTGGCTGCGAGAACAAACTATTTATTTTGTTATGACTTTTTCACATCCACAATAGTACAACGATTTTGAAATTTTCCATGACTCATTAAACTTTAAAGCGCAGTAGTTTCGATTCTATAAAAGATATTGATTTCAACCTTTATCTATATAACGAAGAATAATGTCAGATAAGTACCTAGTTTAGGAGAAAAAAAAACGAATATAATAATATAATACAGAGATTCAGAATATAACAACTTATTTGCTCTCCAACGAAAATTGTGAAAATTACAAACGGAATGACAAAATTTTATATCCCCTTTACACCTGTGAAAAGGGTATATGTATGTGTATGCGGACACTTTGCTATTAGCTGTCATAATTGTTTAAGACCGTTATTTATTGTTAAGAGATAAATTTTCTATTTATCTAAGTAGTTTTTGTTTTACAATATTTCCCATTATAAAGCACTAAATGAACAATTTAATGAAATATTTCTTTGATTCAATGTATTTTTTCGTTGTGTTATACTTCTTTTTTATTAAATAAAAGTATTAGAGCATTGAATTACATTAATTGACTACTTTTTTGTAAACTAAATTAAATCAATGAACTAATGCATTAAATGAATTAATTGATTTTCTTATTTTATTACAAAATCTTAAACAAGGGATTTGAAAACCCAAGAAATGCGTTTTGGCCGCTATCTCTGTTATTATTGAACTAATTTATTTCTTATAAATCGATATAACTTTTGCTGCAATAGTTTCTAAAATATATAATACGAGCTGATTGACCCTGCGTTGCGAGGGTAAAAATTATAGAAAATTTAAAAAGTACCATCAGAACAAAAAGGTACCATAAAATCTCCTCTTATGGATTCACATTCATATAGGACTACACATCATGAATTTAGTCCCTCTAGGTTCATAATTATAAAAAAATCAAAAAGTACCATTAGAAGAGTAAAAAAGTATCGCAAAGACAGCTCTTGTGATTTTTTCCCCATATATGACCATGTATATTTAATTTCATGTTTCTAAGTTAAATATTACAGGAAATTCAAAAAGTACTATTAGAAGAACAAAAAATGTATCACAAAATCCCCTGTTATCGATTCTCATTCACTTAGGACCACATAACCCTAATTTCATGTTTCTCTATTCATAATTTCAGAAAATTCAAAAAGTACTACAAAGTCCCTTTTTATAGTATCTTATTAACTAAAGACCACATATTCCTAATTTCATGTTTCTAGATTCATAACTATAGCAAATTCAAAAAGTACCATTAGAAGAACAAAAAGTACCACAAAGTACCTTTTTGTGAATTCTTTTCAACATCGGACTATACGTATTTACTTTCATGTTTTTAAGCTAAATATTACAGAAAATTCAAAAAGTACCATTAGAAAAAAAAATTACCAAAATATCCCTCCTCTTGATTTCTAATTAATAGGACCATATATCTTTAAGTACCACGGATTCCATTCTTGTAAATTCTTATCCATATATAACTACATTTACTTAATCTTATGTTTCTAAGTTTAATGTAATTGAAAATTCATTATTAAGTTTGAATTTAATGTAATTTTCCGCCTTTACCCCTTTTTGGGTACTTTTTTTCACTCATCGATGTATCAAAAATTGTATTCCAATAAATTTCTAACTTGTAGTAGCACCCATTATTAAAATGAATATTTCAATAAATATAAAAAAAATGTTTTACGAAAAAAGTACCAAAAATAGTTACGATTTTTACCCCTTAACGTTCGAATTTGTAAAAAGTACCGAATTTGTATTTCTCATTTTTTGATAAGTTATGAATACGAC
>MINK01188539.1:3042-14382 GCA_001735545.1 Phormia regina
GCGAGATATCGAGGTTTAAAGATTTTCATACAAAATATCGATTTTTAGTGAGAAATATGAGTGATCACAAATAAAGCTCTTTTTCCATTTGGATGCATATTAAGCGAGATATTGAGGTTTAAAGATTTCATACAAAATATCGAGTTTTGGTAAGAAATATGAGTGATCACAAATAAAGCTTGTTTTTCCATTTGGATGCATATTAAGCGAGTATAATGAGGGTTAAAGATTTTCATACAAAATCGATTTTTAGTGAGAAATATAGGTGATCACAAATAAAGCTTTTTCCATTTGGATGCATATTAAGCGAGATATCGAGGTTTAAAGATTTTCATACAAAATATCGATTTTTAGTAGAAATATAGGTGATCACAAATAAAGCCTTTTTCCATTTGGAGCATATTAAGCGAGATATCGAGGTTTAAAGATTTTCATACAAAATATCGATTTTTAGTGAGAAATAGGTGATCACAAATAAAGCTCTTTTTCCATTTGGATGCATATTAAGCGAGATATCAAGGATTAAGATTTTCATACAAAATATCGATTTTAGTGAGAAATATAGGTGATCACAAATAAAGCTCTTTTTCCATTTGGATGCATATTAAGCGAGATATCGAGGTTTAAAGATTTTCATACAAAATATCGATTTTTAGTGAGAAATATGGGTGATCACAAATAAAGCTCTTTTTCCATTTGGATGCATATTAAGCGAGATATCGAGGTTTAAAGATTTTCATACAAAATATCGATTTTTAGTGAGAAATATGAGTGATCACAAATAAAGCTCTTTTTCCATTTGGATGCATATTAAGCGAGATATCGAGGTTTAAAGATTTTCATACAAAATATCGATTTTTAGTGAGAAATATAGGTGATCACAAATAAAGCTCTTTTTCCATTTGGATGCATATTAAGCGAGATATCGAGAGTTTAAAGATTTTCATACAAAATATCGATTTTTAGTGAGAAATATAGGTGATCACAAATAAAAGCTCTTTTTCCATTTGGATGCATATTAAGCGAGATATCGAGGTTTAAAGATTTTCATACAAAATATCGATTTTTAGTGAGAAATATAGGTGATCACAAATAAAGGCTCTTTTTCCATTTGGATGCATATTAAGCGAGATATCGAGGTTTAAAGATTTTCATACAAAATATCGATTTTTAGTGAGAAATATAGGTGATCACAAATAAAGGCTCTTTTTCCATTTGGATGCATATTAAGCGAGATATCGAGGTTTAAAGATTTTCATACAAAATATCGATTTTAGTGAGAAATACAGGTGATCACAAATAAAGGCTCTTTTTCCATTTGGATATTGCAAGAGTTTAAAGATTTTCATACAAAATATCGATTTTTAGTGAGAAATATAGGTGATCACAAATAAAGGCTCTTTTTCCATTTGGATGCATATTAAGCGAGATATTGAGGTTTAAAGATTTTCATACAAAATATCGATTTTAGTGAGAAATAAGTGATCACAAATAAAGGCTCTTTTTCCATTTGGATGCATATTAAGCGAGATATCGAGGTTTAAAGATTTTCATACAAAATATCGATTTTTAGTGAGAAATATAGGTGATCACAAATAAAGGCTCTTTTTCCATTTGATGCATATTAAGCGAGATATCGAGGTTTAAAGATTTTCATACAAAATATCGATTTTTAGTGAGAAATATGAGTGATCACAATAAAGGCTCTTTTTCCATTTGGATGCATATTAAGCGAGATATCGAGGTTTAAAGATTTTCATACAAAATATCGATTTTTAGTGAGAAATATAGGTGATCACAAATAAAGCTCTTTTTCCATTTGGATGCATATTAAGCGAGATATCGAGGTTTAAAGATTTTCATACAAAATATCGATTTTAGTGAGAAATATAGTGATCACAAATAAAGGCTCTTTTTCCATTTGGATGCATATTAAGCGAGATATCGAGGATTAAAGATTTTCATACAAAATATCGATTTTTAGTGAGAATATAAGTGATCACAGATTGAAGGCCTTTTTCCATTTGGATGCATATTAAGCGAGATATCGAGGTTTAAAGATTTTCATACAAAATATCGATTTTTAGTGAGAAATATAGGTGATCACAAATAAAGGCCTTTTTCCATTTGGATGCATATTAAGCGAGATATCAAAGTTTAAAGATTTTCATACAAAATATCGATTTTTAGTGAGAAATATAGGTGATCACAAATAAAGCCCTTTTTCCATTTGGATGCATATTAAGCGAGATATCGAGGTTAAAGATTTTCATACAAAATATCGATTTTTAGTGAGAAATAAGTGATCACAAATAAAGCTCTTTTTCCATTTGGATGCATATTAAGCGAGATATCGAGGTTTAAAGATTTTCATACAAAATATCGATTTTTAGTGAGAAATATAGTGATCACAAATAAAGGCTCTTTTTCTATTTGGATGCATATTAAGCAAGATATCGAGGTTTAAAGATTTTCATACAAAATATCGATTTTTAGTGAGAAATACTAGTGATCACAAATAAAGGCTCTTTTTCCATTTGGATGCATATTAAGCGAGATATCAAAGGTTAAAGATTTTCATACAAAATATCGATTTTTAGTGAGAAATACTAGTGATCCCAAATAAAGGCTCTTTTTCCATTTGGATGCATATTAAGCGAGATATCGAGGTTAAAGATTTCATACAAAATATCGATTTTGTAGAGAAATATAAGTGATCACAAATCAAAGCCCTTTTTCCATTTGGATGCATATTAAGCGAGATATCAAGGTTAAAGATTTTCATACAAAATATCGATTTTTAGTGAGAAATATAAGTGATCACAAATAAAGGCTCTTTTTCCATTTGGATGCATATTAAGCGAGATATCAAGGTTAAAGATTTTCATACAAAATATCGATTTGTTAGAGAAATATAGTGATCACAAATAAAGGCTCTTTTTCCATTTGGATGCATATTAAGCAAGATATCGAGGGTTAAAGATTTTCATACAAAATATCGATTTTTAGTAGAAAATATAGTGATCACAAATAAAGGCTAATTTTCCATTTGGAGCCATATTAAGCGAGATATCGAGGGTTAAAGATTTTAATACAAAATATTCATTTTAGTGAGAAATATAAGTGATCACAAATAAAGGCTAATTTTCCATTTGGAGCCATATTAAGCGAGATATCGAGGGTTAAAGATTTTAATACAAAATATTCATTTTAGTGAGAAATATAAGTGATCACAAATAAAGGCTAATTTTCCATTTGGAGCCATATTAAGCGAGATATCGAGGGTTAAAGATTTTAATACAAAATATTCATTTTAGTGAGAAATATAAGTGATCACAAATAAAGGCTAATTTTCCATTTGGAGGCATATTAAGCGAGATATCGAGGGTTAAAGATTTTCAATACAAAATATTGATTTTAGTGAGAAATATAAGTGATCACAAATAAAGGTTCTTTTCCATTTGGATGCATATTAAGCGAGATATCGAGGGTTAAAGATTTTCAATACAAAATATTCGATTTTAGTGAGAAATATAATGATCACAAATAAAGGCTCTTTTTCCATTTGGATGCCATATTAAGCGAGATATCGAGGTTAAAGATTTTCATACAAATATCGATTTTAGTGAGAAATATAAGTGATCACAAATAAAGGCTAATTTTCCATTTGGAGCCATATTAAGCGAGTTATCGAGGGTTAAAGATTTTAATACAAAATATTCATTTTAGTGAGAAATATGAGTGATCACAAATAAAGCTTGTTTTTCCATTTGGATGCATATTAAGCGAGTTATTGAGGGTTAAAGATTTTCATACAAAATATCGAGTTTTGGTGAGAAATATGAGTGATCACAAATAAAGGCTCTTTTTCCATTTGGATGCATATTAAGCGAGATATCGAGGTTAAAGATTTTCATACAAAATATCGATTTTAGTGAGAAATATAGTGATCACAAATAAAGGCTTTTTCCATTTGGATGCATATTAAGCGAGATATCGAGGTTAAAGATTTTCATACAAAATATCGATTTTTAGTGAGAAATATAAGTGATCACAAATAAAGCTTTTTCCATTTGGATGCATATTAAGCGAGATATCGAGGTTAAAGATTTTCATACAAAATATCGATTTTAGTGAGAAATATGAGTGATCACAAATAAAGGCTTTTTTCCATTTGGATGCATATTAAGCGAGATATCGAGGTTAAAGATTTTCATACAAAATATTCGTTTTAGTGAGAAATATAAGTGATCACAAATAAAGGCTTTTTCCATTTGGAGCATATTAAGCGAGATATCGAGGTTAAAGATTTCATATAAAATATCGATTTTTAGTGAGAAATACTAGTGATCACAAATAAAGGCTCTTTTTCCATTTGGATGCATATTAAGCAAGATATCGAGGTTTAAAGATTTTCATATAAAATATCGATTTTTAGTGAGAAATACTAGTGATCACAAATAAAGGCTCTTTTTCCATTTGGATGCATATTAAGCAAGATATCAAGGTTAAAGATTTTCATACAAAAATCGATTTTTAGTGAGAAATATAAGTGATCACAGATAAAGGCTCTTTTTCCATTTGGATGCATATTAAGCGAGATATCGAGGTTAAAGATTTTCATACAAAATATCGATTTTAGTGAGAAATATAGTGATCACAAATAAAGGCTTTTTTCCATTTGGATGCATATTAAGCGAGTTATTGAGGGTTAAAGATTTTCATACAAAATATCGAGTTTTGGTGAGAAATATGAGTGATCACAAATAAAGCTCTTTTTCCATTTGGATGCATATTAAGGGAGATATCAAGGATTAAAGATTTTCATACAAAATATCGATTTTAGTGAGAAAATAGTGATCACAAATAAAGGCTCTTTTTCCATTTGGATGCATATTAAGCGAGATATCGAGGTTAAAGATTTTCATAACAAAATATCGATTTTAGTGAGAAATATAGTGATCACAAATAAAGGCTCTTTTTCCATTTGGATGCATATTAAGCGAGATATCAGAGTTAAAGATTTTCATACAAATATCGATTTTTAGTGAGAAATATAGTGATCACAAATAAAGGCTCTTTTTCCATTTGGATGCATATTAAGCGAGAAATCAAGGATTAAAGATTTCCATACAAAATATCGATTTTAGTGAGAAATACTAGTGATCACAAATAAAGGCTCTTTTTCCATTTGGATGCATATTAAGCAAGATATCGAGGTTTAAAGATTTTCATACAAAATATCGATTTTTAGTGAGAAATACTAGTGATCACAAATAAAGGCTCTTTTTCCATTTGGATGCATATTAAGCGAGATATTGAGGTTAAAGATTTTCATAAAAAATATCGATTTTAGTGAGAAATAAAGTGATCCCAATAAAGGCTCTTTTTCCATTTGGATGCATATTAAGCGAGATATCGAGGTTTAAAGATTTTCATACAAAATATCGATTTTTAGTGAGAAATATAGTGATCACAAATAAAGGCTTTTTTCCATTTGGATGCATATTAAGCGAGATATCGAGGTTAAAGATTTTCATACAAAATATCGATTTTAGTGAGAAATATAAGTGATCCAAATAAAGGCTCTTTTTCCATTTGGATGCATATTAAGCGAGTATCTGAGGTTTAAAGATTTTCATACAAAATATCGATTTTAGTGAGAAATATAGTGATCACAAATAAACGTCTTTTTCCATTTGGATGCATATTAAGCGAGATATCAAGAGTTAAAGATTTTCATACAAAATATCGATTTTTAGTGAGAAATACTAGTGATCACAAATAAAGGCTCTTTTTCCATTTGGATGCATATTAAGCAAGATATCGAGGTTAAAGATTTTCATATAAAATATCGATTTTTAGTGAGAAATACTAGTGATCACAAATAAAGGCTCTTTTCCATTTGGATGCATATTAAGCGAGTATCGAGGTTAAAGATTTTCATACAAAATATTCGATTTTAGTGAGAAATATGAGTGATCACAAATAAAGGTTCTTTTTCCATTTGGATGCATATTAAGCGAGTTATTGAGGGTTAAAGATTTTCATACAAAATATCGATTTTGTGAGAAATATGAGTGATCACAAATAAAGGCTCTTTTTCCATTTGGATGCATATTAAGCGAGTTATTGAGGTTAAAGATTTTCATATAAAATATCGATTTTTAGTGAGAAATACTAGTGATCACAAATAAAGGCTCTTTTTCCATTTGGATGCATATTAAGCAAGATATCGAGGTTTAAAGATTTTCATATAAATATCCATTTAGGAAAAAAATAATAAGCGAGATACAAGGGAAAGAAAAATTAACAGAAAAAATATCGATTTTTAGTGAGAAATATAGTGATCACAAATAAAGCTCTTTTCCATTTGGATGCATATTAAGCGAGATATCGAGGTTTAAAGATTTCCATATAAAATATCGATTTTTAGTGAGAAATATGAGTGATCACAAATAAAGCTCTTTTCCATTTGGATGCATATTAAGCGAGATATCGAGGTTTAAAGATTTTCATACAAAATATCGATTTTTAGTGAGAAATATAGTGATCACAAATAAAGCGCTCTTTTCCATTTGGATGCATATTAAGCGAGATATCGAGGTTTAAAGATTTCCATACAAAATATCGATTTTTAGTGAGAAATATAGTGATCACAAATAAAGGCTCTTTTCCATTTGGATGCATATTAAGCAAGATATCGAGGATTAAAGATTTTCATACAAAATATCGATTTTTAGTGAGAAATATAGTGATCACAAATAAAGCTCTTTTTCCATTTGGATGCATATTAAGCGAGATATCAAGGTTAAAGATTTTCATACAAAATATCGATTTTAGTGAGAAATATAAGTGATCACAAATAAAGGCCTTTTTCCATTTGGATGCATATTAAGCGAGATATCGAGGTTTAAAGATTTTCATATAAAATATCGATTTTTAGTGAGAAATATAAGTGATCACAGATTGAAGGCCTTTTTCCATTTGGATGCATATTAAGCGAGATATCGAGGTTTAAAGATTTCCATATAAAATATCGATTTTTAGTGAGAAATATGAGTGATCACAAATAAAGCTCTTTTCCATTTGGATGCATATTAAGCAGATATCGAGGTTAAAGATTTTCATACAAATATCGATTTTAGTGAGAAATATAAGTGATCACAAATAAAGGCTCTTTTTCCATTTGGATGCATATTAAGCGAGATATCGAGGTTTAAAGATTTTATACAAAATATCGATTTTAGTGAGAAATATGAGTGATCACAAATAAAGCTCTTTTCCATTTGGATGCATATTAAGCGAGATATCGAGGTTTAAAGATTTCCATATAAAATATCGATTTTTAGTGAGAAATATGAGTGATCACAANNTATGAGGTATCGTCCAAAACGCATGTAAGCTAGTCGTTATGATTGAACGATCATAAATATATTTATACCTTAAGCCACCACAGGGGGTTGTGTTTGTGCTCACATTTGTAAAGCACAGAAAACTCAATGGATCCCTTCCTTAAATCACCTATGCGTTGATTTAACTAAAGTACCACAAAGTAACTACTTATGAAGGCTCTTTTTCCATTTGGAGCCATATTAAGCGAGATATTGAGGATTAAAGATTTTAGTTCAAAATATCGATTTTTGTGAAAAATACAAGTGATCCCAAATGAAGGCTCTTTTTCCATTTGGAGCCATATTAAGCGAGATATTGAGGATTAAAGATTTTCATACAAAATATCGATTTTAGTGAAAAATACAAGTGATCCCAAATGAAGGCTCTTTTTCCATTTGGAGCCATATTAAGCGAGATATTGAGGATTAAAGATTTTAGTGCAAAATATCGATTTTAGTGAAAAATACAAGTGATCCCAAATGAAAGCTCTTTTTCCATTTGGAGCCATATTAAGCGAGATATTGAGGATTAAAGATTTTAATACAAAATATCGATTTTAGTGAAAAATACAAGTGATCCCAAATGAAGACTCTTTTTCCATTTGGAGCCATATTAAGCGAGATATTGAGGATTAAAGATTTTAGTGCAAGAATATTCATTTTAGTAAAGGAAGATATCAGGTCAACCAATAAGCTATTTATCATTGAGCCATATTTGAGGAGCGAGTATATTTGGAGGGTAAAGATTTGAGTACAAATATTCATTTTGTAAGAGATATAAGTGATCGACAACATAAGGCTAATTTTCCATTTGCGAGCCATAATCTAACACGAGATATCGAGGGTTGGATTTGACACAAAATATTTTCATGCTTTGCCAGTAAATATAGTGATCACTAATAAACGCTATTTTCCATTATTGGACCTATCATTAAGCCGAGATAGTCGAGGGTTAAAGATTTGAATCAAAATATTTCATTTTAGTGAAAAATATAAGTGATCACAGAAATGAATGGCTAATTGTCCAGTTGGAGCCATATTAGCGAGTTATCGAGAGTTAAAGATTTTGATACAAATATTCATTTGTGAAATTATAAGTGATACAGATGAAGGGTAATTTTCCATTTGAGCCATAAATTAAGTCGAGTTATCGAGGGTTAAGATTTTAATCAAATATGATTCATTTTAGTGGAGAAATATAAGTGATCACAAATATAAACGTATTTTCATTTGGAGCCTTCATATAGCGTAGAATATCGAAGGTTAAATGGATTTTAATACCAAAAAATATTCATTTTAGTGAGAATATAAGTGATCAAAATAAAGGCTAATTTTCCATTTGGAGCCATATTAAGCGAGATATCGAGGGTTAAAGATTTGATTTACAAATAGTCATTTAGTGAGAAATATAAGTGATCGCCAATAAAGGCTAATTTTCCATTTGGAGCCATAATTAAGCGAGTTTATCGAGGGTAAAGATTTTAAATACAAAATTTAATTTTAGAGAAATATAGTGATCACAAATAACGCTAACTTGTCCTTTGGAGCATATTAGCGAGTTATAGAGAGTTAAAGATTTTGAACAAAATATTCATTTAGTGAGAAATATAAGTGGGATCGACAATAAAGGCTAATTTTCCATTTGGAGCCAATATTAAGCGAGATATCTCGAGGGTTAAAAATTTTAATACAAATATTCATTTAGTGAGAATAAAGTGATCAATAAATAAGCTAAATTTTCCATTTAGGAGCCATATAAAGCAGATTATCGAGGGTTGACGATTTGAATACAAAATATTCAGTTTTAATTGAAAAATATCGAAGTGAGTCATAAATTAAGTCTAATTTCCATTTGAGCCATATTGAAGCGAGATAAATCGAGGTTAAAGATTTGAATACAAATATTCATCTTTAGTCGAAAAATATATGTGACATAAATAAAGTCTAATTTTCGCAATTTGGAGCCATATGAAGCGAGTTATCATAGAGTTAAAGAATTTTGATACAAATATTCATTTAGTGGAAATATAAGTGACACAAAATAACAGGCTAATTTTCCAATTTGGAGCCATAATTAAGCGAGATATCGAGGTGAAGAATTTGAATAAAAGATATGTCATTTTAGTGAAGAAATATAGAGTGACTCAACACAATAAAGGCAATTTCCATTTGGAGCCATAAATTAAGGCGAGATATCGAGGGTTGAAAGGTTTGAATACCAAAATATTCAATTTTTAGTAAGAAACATAAGTGATCACCAATAAACGCCCTAATTTCCATTTGGAGCCATATTAAGCGAAGATATCGAGGGTTAAAAGATTTGAATACAATATTCATTTTTAGTAGAAATATAAGTGATGCAATAAAACGCTAATTTTCCATTTGGAGCCATATTAAGCAGTAATCGAGAGTTAAAAGATTTTGATACAAATATTCATTTGTGTGAGAAATAATAAGTGTCACCAAATAAAGGCTAATTTTTCCATTTGGAGCCATATTAATCGGGAGATTTGAGGGTTAAAAAAATTGAGTACAAAATATTTCATTTTTAAGTAGAAATATAAGTATCACATTAAAGCTAATTTCCATTTGGATCCATATAAAGCTGAGATATCGAGGGTTAAAAAGATTTGAATACAAAATATTCATTTAGTAGAGATATAATTGTGATCACCAAATAAAGGCTATTTTCATTTGGAGCCATATTAAAGTCGAGGATATTGAAGGTGTCTAGTATTTGAGTAAGCAAAATATTCATTTATAAGAAATATAAGTGATCAAAATAAAACGCTTAATTTCCATTTGGATCATATTAAGCGGATGATAATCGAGGGTTTAAAGAATTTGAATACAAAATATTCATTTTAGTGAAAAATTAAGTATCACACAATAAAGGCCTAATTTTCCATTTGGATCCATATTAACGAGATAGTCGAGGGTTAAAGATTAATACAAATATTCATTTTAGTAGAAAATCACTAAGTGACACAATAAAGGCTAATTTTCCATTTGGAGCCATATTAAGCGAGATATCGAGGGTTAAAGATTTGAATACAAAATATTCATTTTAGTGAGAAATATAAGTGATCACAAATAAAGGCTAATTTTCCATTTGGAGCCATATTAAGCGAGTTATCGAGGGTTAAAGATTTTGAATACAAAATATTCATTTAGTGAGAAATATAAGTGATCACAAATAAACGCTAATTTTCCATTTGGAGCCATATTAAGCGAGATATCGAGGGTTAAAGATTTGAATACAAAATATTCATTTTAGTGAGAAATATAAGTGATCACAAATAAAGGCTAATTTTCCATTTGGAGCCATATTAAGCGAGATATCGAGGGTTAAAGATTTGAATACAAAATATTCATTTTAGTGAAAAATATAAGTGATCACAAATAAAGGCTAATTTCCATTTGGAGCCATATTAAGCGAGTTATCGAGGGTTAAAGATTTTGATACAAAATATTCATTTAGTGAGAAATATAAGTGATCACAAATAAAGGCTAATTTTCCATTTGGAGCCATATTAAGCGAGTTATCGAGGGTTAAAGATTTTGATACAAAATATTCATTTAGTGAGAAATATAAGTGATCACAAATAAAGGCTAATTTTCCATTTGGAGCCATATTAAGCGAGTTATCGAGGGTTAAAGATTTTGATACAAAATATTCATTTTTAGTGAGAAATATAAGTGATCACAAATAAAGGCTAATTTTCCATTTGGAGCCATATTAAGCGAGATATCGAGGGTTAAAGATTTTAATACAAAATATTCATTTTAGTGAGAAATATAAGTGATCACAAATAAAGGCTAATTTTCCATTTGGAGCCATATTAAGCGAGTTATCGAGGGTTAAAGATTTTAATACAAAATATTCATTTAGTGAGAAATATAAGTGATCACAAATAAAGGCTAATTTTCCATTTGGAGCCATATT
>MINK01188540.1:3697-14677 GCA_001735545.1 Phormia regina
ATAATAAAAAATATTAAAATTCCTTAAAGGAAAATATTATTATCAATTGCCACATGTTTCTCTTTCTATTGTAAAAAAAGTATTTATTTATTTATTATCTGATTTTTTTTATTATCTTTAAATTGCGACCGGACTTTGCGCACAAGTTTTACATAAAAAACCAGCCAGCCAGCCGACCAGACGGACAAGCATGGTTAAATCGATTCAGAAAGTGATTCTGATGGTAGACGTGAAGGTTGGGGTGAAAAGATTTTTTCTCAGCGGTGTAGGGTATAAACACGAAAGGTTGCAATTTAAAAAAAAAATGTATGTCAATTGTATTAAAAACCGGTCCCTCAGTACCAGTTGAGTACCAATTGACACCTAACCCGTCATCAAAGTTCTAATTGAGAAACAGTTGACACAAACACACTTACTGTTTAACAACTGAGAGTCATTTTATAACATGCTTGTTAAGTGCGCAATTAGCTACTCGCGCGAAATAGCAATCAGTGGCTGAGTAGTTAACGTTGAAGACTATAAAACAATATACGCTAGATGAGCACGGGTGCGATTCGGCGTGAGGTCATCGACATTAAGGAAAAATGATAAAATAGAACATAATAAAAAATGTTTTAAAAGTAGGCAACTACCGAATTTTTGTTATTTTTTTTATATTAATCGACACTGAACTTATCCTTTAGGATCGGTACTGTAAACTATCCTGTTACCTGTGCCAAGGAGCTTATTAGCCACCTCCAATGACGACCCAGCAAAATTTTTTTAGGTAAGTAGTACAATATTATTCATGCCTGCCGATAGCTCATCATTGATGCACACAGAAANNNTTGAGTAAGATGTAAAAGGAAGCGAAATATTTACTTTAGGTCTCATTCCTTGTTTTCATAGAGTTAAAACCTGCATTATCTCTCGCTTATCTAGATGTAGGATTGTAACGATGACTTCCTTCTCCTAATTTTTTTACAATTAAAAACAAAAAGTTCTTGCTAAGTTGAATGAATATTTTCCAACTGCCTTATTAAGTTGTGTTCGAGTGTTCAAGTGATTAAGAAGTAAGTTTTTTTTTTTTTTTTTTATTTTTAGTTTTGTTTTGAAGAAAATTTGTGTTTTTTAACAGATTAAACAAAGATTAATTAAAAATTATCCCAATAAAAAATAAATTTAGTGGAATGAACAGATTTCAAAAAATTTGATTTTCTTATTTATTTGTTTATAAAACAAATCAAATAAATGGAAAATTAATAATAATTTCTAAAAGGCATGAATTTTAAGCTCTGAGATCTCTAAATAATCAACATAAAAGAGGGCCATGAATATCATCACTCTATGATCCTTAAAATGTGGCATAATAAAGGATGTATGAACTAATAGTTGCGCAGCAAAGAACCCTACCAAGTGGGACATCAACGTAACAAAAATCATGCCTTCTTGAAGCAGATTGGTAAGGAGAGGTTATTTTTATCTCGCCCCTACAAACCGGCTTCTGAGTATACAGGCAATTTTTGCTGGGGAACCCCATGTAAACGTGACAGGTTTCCCTCTCTTATAAAGTTCCGAACACCTGGAACGGTCCCACTAGCCCAAATAACCGTCACGTGACTAGTTTTTGATTCGGTTCTCTTTACTCTAGGGTTTTAACAATATTTTTTCTCTCAAAATCCGTCTTACAGACTGGAAGATACCATGGATTTTAGATAATTTTTTAATGTCATTTTAACTTGGACAGCTAGTACAAATAAAAAATAACCAAATCTACTAAATATATATCTAGTTTGCTTAAAATAATCAAATCGGCTCAAAAATTTATTTAAGGAATTAAGATTCAATTTCAGAAAGGTTAAAGACTTTTTGGATAATTGTCCCATATGTATTATTATGTTAGAAGAAATGAATTTGGAGTATAAGGGATTGTGAAAAGCTTAAACACACGTGTCCAAAATGACATAACAACAACTGACTGGGCTTGGCTGCCTGAGTGACTGATTGGGACTTCATACTGTTATTGAAAATAACATACTAAAATAGCAAACTTACAATAAGTTATATAAATGGCTAATATTCTGTACTATCTACTACATTACTCCCTACTAATACAATCATACTACACTCAGCATGCATTCTAATGTTTATACAAAAGTGTTGTTATAATTTTGGCCGAGAAAATTATTGCTTTTATATGTCAATAGCTAATACAGTTTTTTTCATATACCATCTACACATATGTATATATGTACATATATAGCATATTATATGATATAATATACTATGCCTAATATTTAGTAGCAATAACAAACTGGGTGGCTTGACGTTTATAAGGAAATTGAAAATGTTTGTATCTCAGAATCTTCAACGAGGATAAGCGTGGTTGTTTTGATTAGACATAAGTACAAACCTTGTAAAGTCAATTGAAAGGATGGTTAATAGAAATCATGCAGTGTGGTGAAAAAGCAGGAGATAAAAAGCTATTGTTGGTGATATGGATCTCCATATAGTAACGCATAGAAATAAGTAGGTGGGATTAGTGTACATTTAAGTATTTCAGGAAAGTGGTTTTTGCGTATTTGATGTAGTTCTCATTAACAGAAATGAATAATAAACACATTTTAGAAATTCATCCTTCTGTCAAATGGTTAATTTTTAAAAGTAAAAAGCAAATAATATATAATTAATTGTGGTTACCTGCAACAACATATCAATCTTTAGTCGTTCTTACCTATGGTATATGAATAATAAAATAATCATAAATTAATACATTACGGATATACATATGTATAATAGAAACTAGACAAAATATCACAGTGCACAGTGGGCCAATCAATTAATGGAATAAAGTCTGGAATTTTGAAACCTCTGAATTAATTAGATGAAACTTGAAATATGATAGAGGAGGAAGTTTGCTTCAGAATTGTTAGATGGAGTCTGTATGCTACAAGCACGGAGGCCGCTACAGGTGGGCAAATTTTAATACATCGAGAATGGAAACCTTATCAGAGCTTATAACTTTTAACAAATATTTACCAATTTGAAATATTTTTCTATTTTGGAGACCTTTAATAATTTCCAAAAGCTGCAGTATCAATTTTTCAAGTAATAACCTGTTCCAAATTGACAATCAAATACTTGCATAAATAACTTCCACACAATGTTTAGAAACTACTTTTTTATTAAAACTTGCCCCCCCCCCTTTCAGCGAAATGTGCAAATTTTATTTAAAATTTCTATAGTAAATGTATGCGGCAGCATCTATGTTTACATAAAGTGCTCGTAGACAAAAATTTGTAGAAACACCCCTCAAAACGATGCTGTAAGAAATAGCCTGAATAATGGCAAAATATAATTTTTTTTTAATTGATCTTCAGTTCTCTAGCCAGGTCTAGAAGATTTCATCCAAAAGAATGTTTGAGCTTAGTCTTGAATGGGTATCAAAAAAATTTGTAATTTTAGGCAATTAAATGAAAAAAAAAAAAAAAAAATAATTTAAAAAATTTTGCAAAAATGTTGGTCCGCACCACGTCACTATAGTGTTTTTAAAAAAAATGACATAAGAATTTTAATAATTTTGTTTCTTTTAATGATAAATTTAAAAAAAATTGCGCTGTATTAAGAACTGTTGAATAATATGTAATTTTCAAAAGATTTTATTAAAAAAATTTTTCATCAAAATACCTTAAAATGCCTTCTAGCGAACGATAATCGCATTGGAAAAATTTTTAGGAGCATAAAAATGAACGAATTTTTTGTTACCCTTTCGATTAAAAATCGAAACCTTTTTAATCAAAATGTATAAAACCCATGACTTCAAATCACTAGGGAACTGAAGACCAAATTTTAAAAATTTGTTTTCAATATTTTTTTTCAAATATTCAACTAATTTTTAACGGCATCTTTTTGAGGCGTGTTCATACATTGAATCTCTAAACGCTATTCTCGAGACACTATAATTCTCATAGCTGTCCATAGCTTGTGTCAACAGTTTTTTTTTTAAATAATTTTCTGTAACTTTTGAATGGATAAATATATTATCAATGAAACTTTTCATGGTTATTACAGAGGGTATTTCCACTCAGTTTTAGAGGACAACTGGTATTCTAGGTTTGCTCTGTGAGGCAGGGGAGGACCTCGGAAAATTGGTAACCTTTGGAATATTATATTCTGAACAGTTTCAGAGGTCTCCCATTTTGTCCACAGATCAGATAAACAGCTTGTGCTCCCTATGAATAGCGATTTACAAAACACCCTCAAAATAATTGTATGACTTTTATTGAGATATACTTACGGTTAAAAATAACATAAAATTATTAATAAAAAACACGTTTGAAATATACACATCGTGATTGGCCGGAGAGAAGTGCACAGTATTTCAATGCAAATTTAGCAAAGAAATTTTGGTAATTGAAAGAAAAAAATAAATAAATTAATCACGAATTAATCGATTATAATGAATACAATCTAATTCAATAAATTTAATGAAAGTTAAGATTTCAGGACAAATATTATCCTTTTCAAAAAAATATATAAGTATAAAATACTATATGCGTAAATCTGGTAGATATTTGTATTTTTATAATATTTTAATAATATTATATATTTTTGGAATACAACAGGGTTTGCATAATATTTGATTTTTTAATTTAATTTGTTAATATTTTTTATTTTTGAGACATTTTTCAAATAATATTTTTTTTTATTTTTAATGAAATTTAGTGGAATATAACGATATAAAAATAGTTTTGTGCCATTAAAAGTCGATTAATGGGCAATATAAATAGCCATAAAGCGTTAATTCAGTTTAAGTAATATTTCATAGAAACAATGAAATTATTCATTAATTTAATAAATTCCTAAACAATTCCATAAATATTAAAAAGTATATACATACATTAAATAACTTCAAATATTTTTAACATCCAAACCAAAATAAGGAACTAGTCCGTCCCAAAAAATATGTATATTTTTTAAAAGGCCCGGAAAAAAATTAGGCACTTAATGTTTTGAATTCCCTTGATATTTTAATTATAGAATATTCCACCAAGTCTGCCCTACTCAGGCACTGCCACATTGTCCATGGCACTATATTGAATGAATAGGGAGATCAGCTCCGTATACAGGGGACCGACTAGTTTAATACCGAGAATAATTTTTAATAGAACATTCGATATCAGAACCATCTAAGGAAAGAATGGGCATATAAATTGCCGTCTTTAAGGGATTTGAAATCTCAAGTATTCACTAAGGTTTTAAGACAGATACTGGCACTGGCTCGGGTATATTCTTTTGATGACTTAGACATTTCGATGTCCACTTAAGATTACACAATTCGTGCACAGTCTTTTCAGACCGAAAGTATATGGCAACGTGGTGATGAAGGAATTCAGAAATTTAATTTCTGGTCTCGAACATTGATAATATATGTGGAAGCCTTGCAGTAATCAAAGGGCTCTGAACTTCCCCCATTGTTAAGATCAAGATGTTGTTACGACTGTATACGATTTCTTAACTCAGACACTTTCGGGGTGGAGCTGATACTTGGTTGAAGATGCTTTCATTTTTATAACCTCCTGATAACGGTGATTTACAGATCCCACACATACCTCGGGCGGAATTGAGTACCAATTTTCTTGAATCTTTTCCCACAACTCTTGTTTATTTTTTTATTTAAAGCAACCAAATTTTATTTTTCAGGATTCCCCAGAGATGTGCAATGGCCTTCAAATCCGGTGATTGGGACGGCCACTCCATTACAGGCACCTCATTCTGTTGAAACCACATTTTGACGTCTCTAGCGGAATGCTTGGGATCATTATCCTGCATGCAGACGGAAGCATTTTATTCTGGAGAATGTTTCTATAGTCAGCAGCATTAATTTTTCCCTGAATACAGACTATTGAACCAACTCTAGAGACTGAAAAACATCCCATAGTATTATAGAACCACCACCGGTTTACACGGTTTTCTTTGTATATTATAAATCAAATTCAGCATTTGTAGGACAACGTACAAATGATTTGTTGCCAGATTTAAATAAATTGACTTTTTTTCGTCTAACCATAGTACTTTGTTCCAGTTTTTACGGAACAGCTGTCGTCTGGCAAATTCCAACCTTTTTTGTATGTTTTTCTTGCTCATCACTGGTACTTTTCTTGGACTGCGTCCTATCTTATTGTTCGACTGAAGCACACAAAGGGGTTATTTTTGGAAATTCGAACTATACGTTGGTCAAAACGCGCTTTCTATCTCCAGTTTCATGACTTTTTTCGAATGAATTGCATTGAGTACTTTTGTTTTGGAACACTTTATTATCTGTGCAACTATTCTAATTAATAGCATTTTTTCAGCTTCAGTACAATGAACACCACAACTCATTTTTATATTTGTTTACCGAAGACATAAACCATAACACTTTACCAATATGATTAAATTATTCACATAAACTTTGCTTTACGGATTTTGAATATGTTTATGGTAAAAATATAATTTTTATTGACTAATGGTAATTTCTTTGTAGTGCGTCCCTATTATTTTTTCCAAATGAAATAACAACTTCACTGATTTTGTTTGGAAATAAATTTAAAATAAAAGCACAAAAAAGAAAAAGTAAATCAATAATGAAACAGTTAAATAGTGGGACCAAAAATAATAATAATAATAATAATAATAATAATAATAATAATAATAATAATAATAATAATAATAATAATAGTAATAGTAATACAAAGTAACTGTTTACATCTGTTGGCGATAATAAGAGTCGTCCTTATTATTTTTTCCAATACTGTATTTATTTGATATAAGTATTTATCATAAAGAACACTTTTTAATTTGTTGTAGTATTTTCTACAATTTTAAATTCTAATTGTTTAACAGCAATTAAGACCACTTTTCTCTACACTTTATTTAAGAAAAATTCAATAAAATTTCTTATTTTCTGCATTGAAAAGCAAACTTTTATTGTATCTATTGAATTTTAAAAACGAAAATCTTAAACAAAATTTTTCTAACTACGTTACAATTCTTTTGAAAATATGTAGTTGCAAAAGAAACAATCAGATGCTCTTTTAGCTTTACTAAAAATAGCAATAGCTATGATTTTTCTCTTAAAAGTTCAATTAAAAATCCATTTCCTTTCAAATTTTTTTATTGCTGTTGTTGTTGTTGTATCATAGTTAAAAACTTACCTTTAGTGTAACACCACCCAAATCGTATTCACGATTGTATAAATCTTCAACAGTAGCACGATATTTATCTGTATAGGTTTTGAATAGGAAACGTTTGACAATACAACTTTTTCCCACACCAGCTCCACCCAATATCACCAGTCTTATACGTTCCAAATCTGCCATTACTGTTTAGTACAATAACAACAAAAACACCAACAAGTTCATAAATGCAAAAAATGCCAGAGTCAAAAGAGAAAGTTAGAAAACGAAAAACACCAACAGAAAAAAAGTTATGTTGAATTTTTAAGATTCTTTTTTGTTAGTTGTAGTAAATTTAATTTATGATTTGTTTTTTTGTTTGTTAGGATGCAAAACAAAAAAAAGTGTCAATAGCAGTTTATTTTTGTTTTTATTAAGTTAGAAATCTGTAAAGAAACAAAGTGAATTGAAAAGAAAAATATATTAGTTATTTTTATTTTAAAGATTGATAAACAATATTTTAATTTTTAATTAATTTTTGAATATATTTTTTTCTAAATACCCCATGACTAAGGGAGGGAGGGAAGTACGATGTGTACATAAAAGAAATAAATTTTAATAATTTTTTTCTAATTAAAAAATGTTCAAGGAAAAAAAAATAATAATAATAATTTTCATAATATTTTAATATTAAGTTTTTCGTTTTAATAACGAAAACCTTTTGTTGTTATACAAATAGTTTAACAATTTTATTGTGTGTGAAAATTTATTTAAAAATTAAGAATTTAATAATTTATATATATAAAAGAGTAACGTTACTGACTAACTAGCTGACCTACTGACTGACTGATTCATCATCCTACAGCCCAAACGGCGGGAGTTAGGAAACGAAATTTGGAACGTGAGTAGGTCTCCCTCCATATAGAGCTACTAAGACGGGATTTTTGGAAATTCGAATGTTTAGGGAGTAAAAAGGATAAAGACTGGAAAAATCGGTAACCTTATAACTCGAAAACTAATAATGATACAAAAAAAAAAAGAATTTAAAAAATAATTGGACAGGTGTCAGGTACTTGTTTGAAAATCAGCCATTTTAGGGAGAAAAAGAGGAAAAACTGTATTTTGGTACTTTTTGGCATCATATGTATCTTTGAAACCAATGAACATACAGATAATACTTATGCCGTATTCATAACTTATCAAAATATGAGAAATAAAAATTCGGTACTTTTTAGAAATTTAAACGTTTAAGGGGTAAAAATCGTACGTTTTATTGGTACTTTTTTCATAAAACATTTTTTATATTTATTAAAATATTTATATGAGGATTTTAATATGGAATTCTACTACAATTTAGAAATTTATTGCAGTATAATTTTTGAAACATCGATGGGTGAGAAAAAGTACCAAAAAAAGGAGTAAAGATGGAATGTTACATTTTACTCAAAGTTAATAATGAATTTTCATTTACAATAAGCTTAGAAAGTAAATGTAGTCCTATGTGGATAAGAATTCACAAGAGTGGAATTCGTGTACTTAAAGATATTTAGTCCTATGAATAAAAAAATCAAGAGGAGAAACTTTTTGGTACTTGTTGTTCTACTAATGGTACTTTTTTGAATTTTCTGTAATATTTAACCTATAATCATGAAATTAAATATACATGGTCCTATATGGGAAAGAATTCACAAAGGTTAACTTTTTGGTACTTTTTCGTTCTTCTAATGGTACTTTTTGAATTTTTTATAGGTTTGAACCTGGAAACATGAAATTAGGAGTATGTGGTCCTAAGTTAATGTGAATACATAACAGGGGATTTTGTGGTACTTTTTTGTTATTTGAATGGTACTTTTTGAATTTTCTAGAATTATGAACCTAGAAACATGAAATTAGGGTTATGTTGTCCTGAGTGAATGAGAATCCATAACAGGTGACTTTTTGGTACTTTCTTTGTTCTGTAATATTTAACCTAGAAACATGAATTTAAATATACGCAGCCACAAGAGCGGTCTTTATGGTACTTTTTTTGTTTTTCTAATGGTACTTTTGTATTTTTTTTTTTTTCACAAGAAAGTTGAAATTAATGATGTGCAGTTTTAAATGCATGTGAATCCATTAGAGGAGATTTTATGGTACCTTTTTGTTCTGATACTACTTTTTGAATCTTCTATAATTTTTAATTTAGATTCATGGTGCTAAGTTAATGAAAATTCACTAGAGGACATTGTGGTACTTTTTCGTTCATATGATGGTTTATTATATTTTTAAAGAATTTCGAATTTAGTGATTCCATGTCAAAACGGATTCAATGTCATGTTGAAACATTCATTACTGTAGAAGAATTTTTCATAAAAAAATTAATTTTAATTTATATTATTATTCAATAAAACCCGCGCAACGCCGTGTCAATCAGCTCGTATAAAAATAAATCATTATGAATCATTTTTAGTAATTATTATTGTTAATTAATTAAAATGTAATAATAAATCAAAAATATATTTATTTATTTATTTATTTATTCTACATTATATACTCCCTTAAGCTTATAAATATTTTAAAATTTGTAAAAATGATTTTATTACTGCAGCAAAATAAACAACCAGTAATAATGAATAAATCAAGTTCATTGAACTGATTAAGTTGTATTTAATTTTTACTATTTTATTTAGATGCACCTAGTATATACTGACATACATATCTACTATATGTTTGTTTAGTTTATCATATTTATTTTATATAAATTGAAATTAAAACTTTATTATATTATTTTTAACCATATCGTATTCCAATGTTTATTATTATATTTATTTTATTGGTTGTTCATATATTTTTTTGTTTAATTGAGAATTGTAGTTAATGAAAAACAATATTAAAAACTAGGTCAGTTGATTTTAATTCTATCATTCATTCATTCACATTTAGTCTTTTTCTGTCGAAGGTCATATGTTTTGTATGTTGTTTTTGTCATGGCAAATATTTTTTTCGTACTCGAGTGTAAGAAAGTAGCACCAATTACAATTTGCATTAATTTAATTTTATTTTAACATAGAAATTTACTTGTTTGTTTTACCTGCCCTCCTCAAACCCCACTTACAACCCCTGCTATTTAGCAATGCCATCATCATAATGATCTCCACAACCGCCATCTGAGTGTGAAAAAAAATTATATTTTACGTCTCACGTCTTTTTATACGAAATGTGAATGAATGAGTGTAATTTTGAATTGTGTTGTTGTTTGATAGTCTTTAATATATAGTTTTATTTTAGTACATATATAATATATTTTTTTTGTTTAAATTTTTCTAATTGAATACAAAATGAGGATGATACAGAATGTCAAGCAGCTGAGTACAAAGATGGTATATAATGTCCAAATGTTCGTTTGTACAAAATAATACGATTAACAGGGTGTTGTAATATGTTGACTAGGAAAATAATTAAATGGTGTTTTATAGTCATTAATATAAGATTTTTATAACATGAACTAAATATAGCAGGTAGATTTAATTCCATGCTTATCATATCCAAAAGTATTTTGTTAAAACATCGTCGAGTGTGAACCTAGTCTTTCTGTTTTTTACCTCCAACATAACTTCGGAAAAGCCAAATTTGAATAATAAAACTATCCAGCAAAAATTTTGCTTGACATGTAATGAGTTAAGAAGCTAATATAATGGCTCTTCACTACATACACATTAGATGAATAACTCATTATTTTAACACGGTGATGTCATTAGAGGTTACTACGTACAATATATTATTACTGGTAGGCGTTTCAGAAAGTTATTACTTAGATGTCTTTATAAGAACTAATAACTTTGAAGTTATTCAATAACTTATTGAT
>MINK01188541.1:0-19335 GCA_001735545.1 Phormia regina
CCAAGAATTTATTAAAATAATGTAAAAATTCATAGCTCTAATGAAAAGATTCATTAAAATTCAATGAAAAAATGAACACTATTAATGACATTACTTAAATTTATTTTTTAATAATATAAGTTAATTACTTAATTGATTTAATGNNATTTAATGTATTAGAACATTGAATTCGTTTATTCAATGAAATAATACATTGTTTTAATTAAGAAGAAGCATTACACAATGAACAAAATTATTGAATCATTGAAATATTTCATTAAATTGCCTTAAAATAAATACTTGCTAACGGGAAATAAAATAAACAAAAACAAAACAGTTTGTTTTTATTTCTTGACAAGAGATGACGCGTTTTAAATAAAAGACGAAAGAATTAAATATTTTGTTAAGAATGAAAATTTTTAAAAAAGTAAATAAGTTATAAGTCGAGCAGCACAGCGGATTACACAAAGTAGGAATTTAAAGATTTTCCTTTTTAACATGTAATTATAATAATGTTAATGGTTTGAAACAATTTTTAACTTATATTAACTTATATTTGTGTAGATAAAACAATTAAGAAGCAGAGCAGTTCGTAGAATGTTTCGAAAAATATCGTGTATTGAAAACCAAGAGGAGTATGTTCGTAAGTATTAAAAAATTATATAACAGACTGATCAAGACTACAACTGGTGATCATCTAGATGTGCTTGATTTATTTTTATGGCATCAATATTAAGAATATTATATTTTATTTTTGATTATATTGAGTCAATATAGTACAATTTAATCATTCAATTTAATATAAAATAAAAACCCAAAATAAAAAGCAATTATTTTCAATGTCCGTTTTCATTGGGACAAAAAATATGTTCATTGAAATCAATGTACTATTCACTGGAATCATGTATTTTATTTAATGAACTCTTTCATTGACTTCATATATTATCAAGGAACTTCTACATAAAATTTTAATATTAATGTATAGCAATACATTGTTTTAATTAAATTCATTGTAACAAATTTATTTCAACAATTAACTTTTTGATTGTATAGCTTAACATAATTTCCAGCATAAGAAATGGCGAAATTCTATTAAAATAGTATACAGAAAAAAGAAATATTTCAAATTATTAACTAACTTTAATTAAATTATTTATTCACAGGAAAAAGTCACCAATCACCTCCCACTAAAATGATTATATCAATTACTAAAAATTATAAAAATTAAAAATAAAAGAATAATTCCAAAGGATCAATTAATTAAATCAATTAAATAGATGATTGAGTGAATTAAAAATGTATATAAGAAATAAGATTATGCCAAAATTATTTTTTTTTCATTTTATTTTTATTTGAATATTTTTATTAAATTTGTATAAAAATTTAAAGAATTGTGTTAATTGAAAAAAAGACGCTAATAATAGAATCAATTATTCTATATATTAATATCATTGACTAAAGTCCATTTTGACTTTTTACTGTGTACATATGTTGTAACTGTTTGCAAATACATATCTGCTTATAAATTTTATTTTTAGAATAAAATAAAATGTGTAAAATCTCAAGTATTTGACTTAAAACAAAGTCATGGTTATTTAATAACTCCCAAAAATGTGTTTTCTGTTTATTTCATTTTCTTATTCTATAAAATTGACAAGTTCTTCACCACATGTTACATACAAAGAAAAAAAAAATAATAGAAGAGAGAAAAAAATAAAGAATTTAAACAAATATTTTAGTCATAGAATGTTAAAGAGAAATGAAAACTAAATAAAATTCAAGTAAAAAGTAAATATGTATAAAATAATGGAAAATAAACCAAAAAGTTGTTCAAGTTAAATTTAAAAGAGGCCACAAACATTACCAAAGACTCAAGGCAAATAATAGTCCCCGACGGGAATGAAGAACATTATTTCGCTATTGAGGCCTTTGTAGATCCCTTGACTTTTCTTTTTAAAAAAACTGGGAATGTTATTATAAAACAAATCAATATATAAGATATATAAGCGAAATTTCGTCATCCTAGGTTGTCCTGTATGAGGCTTTTCCTCCTTTCAATAGACATACAGACGGACATAGCTAGATCAACTTAGAATCTACTAGAACTCAGGATGATTTGTTCCGAACTGATTTGGATAATAATCTCCAAAAAATATTCAGTTTCTTTTTTTAATATTCTTTATTAATTTTTGTTTGAAATTGGATAAAAGGTACCATACTTTGAGCTCACGTAGGTGCCCTACTGAGATACATGTGTTCTCCTTTCAAATTCTTTGCTATGCTTATGGAATGGATTAGAAGTTATGGAGTAATTTTCAAAATGTTTTGATTCTGATCCATTGTGCATTGGGTGTAATGTAGAAGTAGCTTATAAAAGCTAAAAATTATTATCACGTGTTGAAATATTTTTAAACCTGAGTCTCTTCGATTCAGGTCGGAAAAAACTCAAATTTTTTAAAAGCGAATACTCGCTTTCTTTGGAAGAGAGTGGTCAAGTTTTTTACCTCCAATTATACGTTGCACAATGTGGTCAAACATAAAATTTTTAGTAAGATTTCTTATGGTATTTAAATATTTGTATTGTTTTTAATTTAGAAGACCTCTATAACAATTTTAAACGCATTTTTTATCGACTACTTTGAAATTTAACAATTTTGTAAAATTTACAACTTAGTTTCATGCAGATATATTTCATTGAATTATTTTTTTTAATAATTTTTTATCATTGAGAAACATGGATATTTTAAAAAATAAAAAGAAAACAACATGAAAATGCGTTAATATTTTCCAAAAGATTTTTTAATTTATATTTATATATACCCGAGATGGCCAATTATGACACTCTGTAGCTTTTGTCTTGTTATTACTGGGTGACTAAAAGTTGCTTTTTCTGAAAACATCGGATCAATCGTTCGATCTCAGCAAAATGTATCATTAAACGATGGCGCCTTAGTACTTGTTTTACCCGCTTCTATGTTTAACAACAAAACTAAAATGCATATGCACATATACATACAAACATATGTATGTAGTTGTATAAAATCAGTTTCTAATAAAAGCAAACGTCCAATTGTATAGCAGACTTCAACAAACACACTCTCTTGAACATTTAAAAGCTTCTTAATTTATACTTTATATACCCGAGATTGGGCCTTATTAATTATGAACCCACTGTGATAGCTTTATCATGTTGCATGCGTCGTCCTACTATAATAACTTGGTGGCGAACTACAAGGCTCCTTTTCTAATCACCCTCCCTTAGGACTCAAGCACTTTGCGACCTCAAAATCGTTAATCCAAAGAGATCCGCCTCAACTCGAGCATCGAAACCAATCCGGCTTCGGTCATTAAAGGAGGGCCGCACTTCAGAGTCCCTTGTTTTACCCGCCTTTCTATCATCTTACCACCTACCCGAAACTACAATGCATCCATGCGTCATTTACTAGCAACAGTATGCAGTTGTATCAAAAACCCGTTCCTAACTAAAAGCTACACACGGGTTCCAAACGTCCAATTGTATAGCAGACTTCAACAAACACACTCTCTTGAACATTTAAAAGCTCATACACATACAACCATACGTGCTAAGAAAAGTTTATGTGCAAGTGGTTTACTCGTTTATGCAACTTAAGTATCCTTTATTTTTTCCTTTGCCTTAGGAGATATTTTTAACCAAAGCAATTGTTTATTCAGTTATAAAAATATTTTAGGTTTTTAAAAATATTTTATTCCATTTTTTAAATTTAAATAAAATTAATTTGATACCTTTTTAAGGATAAAACAAATATTTTCTTTTGAAACGAAAAAGTCTTATTCACTTTACACCTTTCTATGTAATAATAAAAAATAGCAATGGAATTGTGTTGAAAAAAAAAAAAACAACAACAACAACGAAATTCCTTTGCACTCATCTGTAAAGGTGTGATGGCATGACTGTTTCACTCAGTTGTGCAAACATTGCCTGTTTGGCCTTTGAACAATGCAAAAATAACAAATAAAAAATACAAATAAAAAAAGACTTTATTATTCTGTAACAAATTTCCTTTCACAAGAAATGTTTGGACTTAAATGTTAATGATGGGTCGGTCATCTGGTATGAAAAACAAAAGGAAAACAAATAAAAATTTTTTAAACAATGGTTTTCAACTTTTGTATGTTTACGGCATCCTTTTACATCATTACAATTCCTGTAAATGACACAAACAGTGGGTAATCGGGACAGAGTGTGAGAGAGATAACGAGCAATATTGTTACAATTGTGATTATCAAGTCTATATATCCAACATCAACCGTTTCAAAATTTGTCTTATATGGGAAGTGGGTGGATTACGGGCTATTTCTGCGAAATTTCGTTTAACCTTATGTGGGAAGTGGACGATAAAGTGGGCAGGTTACGCCCATTGTAGAAATATAAAGGTACATTTTCATTTATGAGAAAAGAATTGAGTGATTTAATATTAAGCGAATAACTATATGATGGGAACAGTCACATAATAAGTTCATTTGCTATAACTAGAACGATTGATATAGATGTTAAGATTGATGCAAGTGCAAGTACAGCAAGAGATGTAGGCTAAAACGGGATAGAAAAATATATTTGGTTGAGCCCGACGAATAAAATAAATAAAACTAATTTTTGACATTCGTATAGGATTTATGCACTTTAAAGTGATTTACCGAAGAGAAGTTTATATTACCAATTATGGGTCTATCTTGATGAAATTTAACACATAGATTTATACCTCTACAAAAATCTTTGCACTGGATTTCAATAAAAATAATCGTATATTTAAGTAATTTGTGTTCGTTAAGCCTCTATTCGAGAGAATACTTGTATGGGGATTAGGTGAAATAATGGACTGATCATAATCAATTTCAATAGGCTTATTCCTTATGCCAACATCTTTAAAATTGCGACCTGTTATTTGTTTAAAATCCAGATAGACGGACATCGTTAAATCGACTCAGGAAGTTATTCTGAGTCATGTTCATAAAAATCAGTAATTGATAGATGAAAAGGTGAAAACAAATATTTATTTAGCTCTTTAAATTCTATTTAATCCACACATTTTTTCATATTGCCGAACGGTGTTCTCCACTTAATTATATTGGTATTTTCACTTAACGTAGATTCAAGATAAAGATGATAAACTGAAAAATGTTTGTTTTTAAAGGAATTTTAGTATTATTTAAGCCTATAAAAAATCTTGAATTAAAATGAAAAAACTGAAAGCAAATTCATGTTCAGCATGTAAAATTCCACATATTCCACACATTTTTCGTAGAAGAAATTGTCCTGCCGACCAGTGCTATCCCTTTTCTTTATTTTTCCCAAATGACCCACTGTTCATATGAATATGAGCTTAAAACAATGTAGTATACATATGTTTTAAAATGTGTTATATATATCGTCCATTCCATGAAAGAATGCCTAAAAAAATCTTAATGGCTTTAAATTTTTTGAACAGCAATATTTCTGGGAACCCTTTATGATTTTTTATGATTTAAACGGCCTTTAAATTTCGCATATATTGGCTTTACGACAAATATTTTTATACAAAAGATTTTTATAGGAAAAAATCTTCCTACACCCACCTTAAAGTATACCGTTCGACTCAAAATCACTTTTTGAGTCGATTTAACGATGTCCATCCGTCCGTCCGTCTGGTTGGCTGGCTGGCTGTCCATGTAAAGCTTGTGGGCAAAGTACAGGTCGCAATTTAATAGATAATTTGATGAAATTTGGTACATATGACTTTTTTTCACAAGGACGAAACTTATTGATTTTGGTCATGATCGGACCATCATTTCACCTAGCCCCCATACAAATGTTCTCCCGGAATAGAGTTTTAACACTCAAANNTGCCATATTTGTTTAATATTTCGAAAAAGTTTCCATTGTATTGTCAACCATTGTATTAAGCATTGTTCTTGTTATGCCCTACACCACCATAAGTGGTTGGGGTATTATGTGTTTGGGCAAATATTGTAACGCAGAGAAAAATTTTTCCTAAACCCACCTTAAAGTATATCGTTCGAATCAGAATCACTTTTTGAGTCGATTTAACGATGTCCGACCGTCCGTCTGGTTGGCTGGTTGGCTGTCCATGTAAAGCTTGTGCGCAAAGGTCGCAATTTAAAAGATAATTTGATGAAACTTGGTACATATGATTTTTTTTTTTTTTTGTTACAACGACGAAGCCTATTGATTTTGGTCATGATCGGCCCATTATTTCAGTCCATACAAATTTTCTCCCGGAATAGAGTTTTAACACTCAAAAATATCTTAAAAATTTAAATATTTCAATGAAATTCAACACAAATAGGTTTTATGGAAGCATAAATTTCATGAAGATCGGTCCTTAACACAGCTCCCATATGAACCTCTCTTTCGAAAGTCACTTTAACGTGCATAAATCCCATATAAAAGTTAATATTAATTTAATATTAATTTAATATTCGACACATATAACACTTATATAAGTATAAGTGACAGTGCAAATTTTCGATCGGTCCATAATTGACCATAGCTCCCATATAAGACCCAATTTCACATAAAAGTGCATAAATACATGTGAATCTCAGTATCGACGTAATATTCCGCGAAAGTATGTTTTTATTTTCCACTTAATACAGGTATAGGTCCATAATTAGCTCCTTTCCGAATTTTGGTACACATAGGTGTAGGGTATCATATGGTCGTTCTTGACCGACTATAACTTCTCTCGTTTTTTGTATAGGCAAGTAGTTTAGTTGGCAACAGCAGTATATACATAAATACATACATACATACATACATACATACATACATACATACATACATACATACATTATTTTTTTAAAAAAAGGCTTGTATGTAAAAGTCAGGGATGTTAAAATTGAAAATATTGTACTCGACTCTGACGAATTTCGAAAATGTAGATAAAAAAGTCAAATATTTTTTTTGTTATAAAATATTTTGAAAAAATATCTTTTGTTGTTGAAAAGCCTGAAATGTGTAGAGTTAATTGTGCTAATTTCTAAAAATAAGGCGCAGTATTTATTTCTGATTTCGATGTTTACAAAACAACAACAAGGTACTGGTATTATTTACATTATTTTTTGAGTAACCATCGTTCCCTTTTAACATTTACGTTTTTACACGAGAAAGTTTACGAGCTTTAAACACGATTATGTTTGCGAACATCGAAACATTATTCGTGAAAGCAATTAAATTAAATTGTAATCTATCTATGGTAAACTACTTTTTTCTTTTTTGCAGTCTTTTAATTTACATAATACTCGGAAAAATATTATTTCCTGCACACATTCCCAACAAACAACAAATCATCAATATTTCAAATGTACGAAAAGTTATATATTTTTTCTTTTATATCAGAAATTAATTCGAACTTTATTTAAAATATCAGTAAAATTGTAGAAAATGTTTCACTTTATGTCAAGAATGTTGTTTATTTTTAAAACAAACGTTTGGGAAAATTGATTTCAAATCACACTCAAATTTGGAACTAGTTTACTGGGTTACTACTTTATTACAATAGTGAACATAAACTATTGCTCATCACTTAGAAATTTCGACAAAAATACGTAATAATCCTAACGAACATATTTAATAACGAAATGAATTTTTTACTGTTATATATGTACATATACACATATGTATATGTATGTATTTGAAATTAAAATATATTTTTTTCCCATTAATGTTGTAAAAATGTGACACACTTAAAAATATGAAATAGGATCGTAACTGCTTAACGTGCAATATTTACGCATAAATGTGCTTTTGTCGTGCGACGGACTTCTTTTTTATGGTTGATTTTTAAATTATTTATTCTTTTTTCTTTTTTTTTTTTTCTTTTGCTTATTATTGCACACTTCAATATTCACTTTTAAATTGACGAATAAACACAAATAATATTTGTTTATTAGAATGCTCCAATATTATATGTGTAAGCAATTTTAGCTTTAGTCCGCAACTATTACTTAAATTGTTCCTTTACAATAAAAATTAAAACGTGTAAGATGTTATTACCGTTAATCAGCATTTTAAGTTAATGTGTTGGTTTTTTTTTTTTTTTTGTGATTTTATAGTTTAAATGGCAAAGTTTCACAAATCATTCACTCGATTTTTATTTTCGGCAAGAAAGTAAGTGTTTTTGAATTCAGCTCCCTGAGTTTAATGGTCTCCGCCAATATCAAGCGTTTAAGTTTATCAAATATAAAAATTGTTCAGTCTGAGTCAGGCACGGATCCAGCTCAAGCTTTTGGGGGAGGAAAAGTAGAATAATTTTTACAATTATTTCCTTAAATTATATGATTAAGTATAAATTTTTCATTATTTCTTAATTTTGGGGAGGGAAATTTCCTTTCTTCCTTCCCCGTGGATCCGCGCCTGGTGTGAGATATATATGGTACTCGAACATAATTCAATACTTTAAAAGTAGCTTGTAACAAATGTAAGCTTCGATAATCCGTAACGTGATACATTTTGCCGACTACAAACGTTTTGTCAACGCAAAATTTCCGAAGTCCAAGCAACAAAAGCCCTGGCTGTATTTATGAAATTTACACTGGCCAAAAAAAAACTATTTGAAATAAAAGGTGTGATTTTTTTAAATAATAAAATTTTCTACGGTTTTTTTGCGTAAAAAAGTGGTTTATTTTGTCTGAAGTGAGCCGTGTATTCAGAATTTTTTTATCTGATTTTGAAATAAGATATAATACTAAATTTCTCTTTGGTACAAAACTTTTCAAAATCCCACTTTCTGCATAAAATATTCTTCCAAATCCCGCTTTTAAATTGTTTGAATTGTTAGAAGTTTTTTTATTCGCAATAACAACCAAGTTTAGAAACCGAAACGAATAGCGGTATCGGTATTAAATTTGTTTTTATTTCGGTGATAATATCGATAACGGTATTTGAAATTATATCGGTAACGGTATACCGGTACCGAATCTAAAATACCGGTAAAAACCGTATATAGTTAATTTTTACTTGAATTTCGCAAAAACTTATTAAATTACATATTTTTACATTTAATAAATATGCACTTAAAATTTTTAAAAATATGAAAAATTGGTTAAAAGAGTGCACAAGTTTTCTAATACAGACAAATATTGTTTAATTAATATTACTACAACAAAAAGTACTTATTAGGTCTCTAAGTCCCAATAATCAAAACGATGTACCAATAAAAGTAAGAAATTCGAATGTAATTCAAAATCTTAAGTCGCAGGAGAATATTTTCCAACACTTTTCGATTTTGCTTGATAGCGGGAACAAATTTTCGTCTTCCTTGGGTCCCATACTAAATATTTTAATTATCTTTGCAATCACTTGCTAAATAACTGATAATCGAATAAGATATAAATCATTCCTTTATTAGATTTAAATATAATTGTTAATCTAATGATTTTTCGAATCTGTACAGTTCTGGACTTCGGAAAAATGTCGTATTTGAATCAGAAATTATATTAAAATTTTTTTCGAAAATATCTTTGAAAAATAATTTATTAAAAGTGCACTTATAAATATAGAACTTAATAATTCTTAAAGTTCCTAAGCTGTTTGAGGTAATTTAAATGCGAGTTCAAATGTTATAAAATTGTTTATAGCTTCAATAGGATGATCCATCAATATTACTGAAAATGAAAATGTATCTGATATTTAAACGTACCTAAATTATTAAATAATATTTTCGAAAAATGTCAACGACCATATAGTCTATATAGACTATATAAATTTGTCAATTGATATGGAGAAAAAGATAGTTATTCTCTTTACTCTCTTAATGGTTTTTTCTACAGATTAATTTCGGATATTATCCATACAAGATCCTTTCAATGGGTTTAAGTTTTTATTTGCTTCTTCTTAGTGCTGATGTTTATTAGAATTCATACCTTATATTCATCCCATACAAGTAATTCAAAGAATAATAAATTTTATAAATAGTTCTCAGCTGGACTTAGCATATTATGATTATACGTTAAAAATTTTGACAATATATTCGTTTGTTAAAATTCATGTAGTTTTCTTTCACTTGACTGTTTTAAATTTTTTCGGGAATAACGGACAAAATTACCGGAAAGCGTAACGATGCAGTCCATGAGCATGCAGTAAATTTCTAAAGGAAAATTTTTGGTCTCTATGAAACCTTTTATGACAGACAGTAAACTAAGAACCTATCTTTAGTTTCATATGATATATAGTTGGGAGATTATCTTAAGTTGAAATACCCACATCTTCCATAATACATTTTTTGTGTTTAGTAAAACTTTTTATCAAAATAATGTCCCACTATGTTTAAGGCACTTAAACTCTATTAAAATATACTTATTGTAAACGATATTACCAGAAAACAATCAATAAAAGTACCGAAACTAAAATACCGGTAAATACCAGTACAGAGGGAAACGGTATACCGGTATTTTTAATAAAATTATAATTTCGGTATCGGTATCAGTTACGGTAACCAACTTTAAACGGTATTTAATCGGTATCGGTATTTAAACGCAATAGGTTTCCAACCTTGATAACAACTAATTCTGCACAGAACAAATATTTCAAATTATTTTTTTAATAAAATTATTAACTAACTTTGTATTGAAATTTAATTATATTATTTATTAATTGGTTTAAAATATCAATTAATATTTAATTAATATAAGCAATTTCGTAATTGAAGTCGGTTTTTAATTTTTTCTGTATGTGGAAAATTTTTCAGGAGAGCTATTTACCTATTTTTTTACTTCCATACAATACCATTGAAAATTTTAATTGCATACGTAAATATCTCTTAAAATATTCACTAGATTAAAAAAATTAACACGGCATTGAACTGGATATGAAGAATTAAAAATTAAACATTTATTTTAAGGTAATTCTACAATAATAAAAGCAACCGAATCTGATTAGGTTATGTTGTACGGACTGCGTTCTTGGCAGACATCTCACTGGGGTCTGTGATAAAATTCGACCCTGTTGTGTTACCCGGGTGTATGTTTGCAGTCATATAATTATTCAGACCGCATCTTTGTTTCACCAAACTATCTTGTTCCTGCAAGAAAAGATGACTTTCAATCAATTTCGCTTATGTTACCGTAGTCGAGAGACGGAGAACCTAGTATAGCCTTCCTAATCTCCTATAATGCCGAACATTCTCAGTAGTAGATGACTTCTGCAGAAGTCATTAAACAGAACACCCATTTTACGAGCAAGGGTACCTAAAATGCAGTGCCTAGTAATTACCGACATTAACAGACTCACTTTTGTAGCTACTAGAGGTAGCCACTGCACAGAAAAAATTATGACAAAATTATTTTTTAACAATCTAATATTTGGTTTTAAACGAAAATTTCTATAGAAAAGAAAACAATTAAGGCGAAAATTTTGAGGAAAAATTTCTAAAACAAATAAAAATGTTAAGAGTAAAAAATTAATTTTAATAACGGAAATTTCTTAAAAAAATTTCAGGCGAAAATTTTCTTTAAAAAATTTAAGCGAAAAATCATGCTTAAAAAAAATTAAACAAATAATTAAAAAAAAAAAAAAATAAAGCGAAAATTAAACGAAAATTTCTTAAAAAAAAATTAAGCGAAAATTCTTAAAAAATTAACAGAAATTAAAAAAATAAATAAGCGAAAATTAAAATCAATAATATAAACGTATGATCTTAAGAATTGTAAGAAAGAAGTTTCTTAAAAAATTTAAGGAATTTTCGTTAAAAAATTAAAGCGAAATTTTCTTAAATTTAAGAAAAATTTTCATGTTAAAAAATTTAAGCCGAAAATTTGATTAAATTTTTTTTCATTAAAAAAATTTTTTAAAAAAATTTAATAGAAGATTTTTGTAAAAAAAAATTACGAAATATATTTTTTAATAATAAATAATTAAGTGAAAAATAGAAATTGTGTAATGAATTTTATATTCAAGTATCGACTTTTGTTTTTTTAAATTTAGGCGAATTTTTATTAAAAGTTTTAGGGAAGATTTTTTATAAAAAAGACAATTTTTTAAAGCGAAAATCATATATAATAAGACAATCAGCGAAAATTTTCTATAATATAATTTAGCGAGGATTTCTGTTATGAAAAAATGTAGTGAAATTGTGTGAAAATTCTGAAATAACATAGGAAAAATCACGAAAACTATCCTAATAAATAAGATTAGTTTTGAAAAATTTATCTATAAATAAAAATTTAGTGAAAATTCTCAAACTATGTAGCAAATTTAGCCGACTTTTTATAGCAGAAAATTATATTATGAGAAAATTTATAGATAAAATTTTAGCGAAATTTTCTGTAGTAGAAATAGAGCAAAAATTATCTATGAAATTAAAAAATTGAGTTGAACTATTTAAAGATGAAAATTTACGAAATTTATTTTTGATAGAAAAATTATCAAAATTATCTTATAATAGAATTTAGCGGAAAATGTATATATTTTTAATTTACGATAATTTTTCTATAAAAGAAAATTTGGCGAAAATTTTCTGTAAATATTAAATTTTTGCATAACTTCTATACAAAGAAACCTTAATAAATGAAATATTGTTAAATTTATCAGCTTTTAATTTTAAAGTGAATTTCCGTACAGATTTTTCACTGTTATTTTCATTTTTCCTTCTTAGTTTTTAATATTTTCACTTTACTAACTAGAAAGTATTTTTCTTTACCACGTAAGCTGTGTTGAAGTAACACATAATGGAAAACACATTACAAAATTACATTTAATAAAAAACCCGCAGTTTTGTACTAAAAAAATATACAAATTGCAACTTTTGTTCGTTTGGAAAACAAACAAAGAAACAATCTCTCTGAAAACTGACAGCGTAAAATTTACGTGACTTATTGAACAGACACAATTTGTGGCTAACAATGGTTGCAGCAAACCTACAGCAAATCCTCTAGGGCCTTAATCTCACTCACCGCTGCCTCAATGAATACAACAATCTGAAAATAAATTTTGAAATAGAACAAGAAGCAATAGGTCGCATGAATCTAATGCTAAAGCAAATGAAATAACAAACAACTAAACTTAACAGACTCTACTCTCGGCACTATTTAAGTTTTTACGATTTGACACGTTTGGATGGAAGCAGGATTAACAAGAATGTTCGAAAGTGTTGGAATTGTTAGAAGGATTTTTTGCTTGTTACAACTGAGAGTTAATGTATACTTAGGAGAGTGTTTTGGGGATCATCATCATTATTGTTTGTTTTGGATGGGAAATTGTGTTTTGTGGCTAGAATTGATATGAAAGTTTCTTAAAGGCTCATTATGATTACGAATAAATGTAATGCCACTGATTAGTTGAAGTGTAAAGGATATCACTAAGATAACGATTGAAAATAGTTTTAGGGTATTAGAATAACTATATGTATTTTAAGGAGACTTTTAACTGAGTGGAGAAACCTCAATTTTTGGAAATAATATTAGGTCTTTCTTAAGATAATAATCCGCAAAGTGGTCCTAAGGATTATTATCATATAGATTTTGTTGATAAATAAATTAACATGATAGAATAGTTAAATAAAAATGGTCCTTCCAACTAACCATTTCAAACTAATAATAGACATATTTTTAAACGTCCACATTCTCCACTTTGAAGACAGTTTATAAAAGAGTTTTACATTTTCTCCAAAAAAAATATTTCTAAAATAAATAAAAAAAGACCGCAGCGGACGGCTAAATTTCGTCAATGAGCAAATGGGAGTCTCTATTATGTGTTTTTCACACTATACGCTGTAGGTTGAAGAGGCTAATTTGATGCTAGACGACCTTCGCAAAGAAACCACTCATCCAGTGGCAATCAACAAAAAGAAGCGCCTGAATTTCAAAACGGTATAAGCATTGGTCAAATGCAAACAGTGGGCTAAAAGTCTTGTGGAGCGATGAAAGCAATTTAATTTGTTTGACTCCAATGGTAGATAATATGTTCGCAGACGGCTGGGCAAGAGATATTCTTCTAGATATCAATTCCACCGTAAAAACATGGCGGTGGAATCATAATGGTCTGGGAGGTAAGGGAGAAATATGCTTAGAAAAAATTATTTATTTACGTCATGGTCTTTACAGGTGCGTTTCCCGTATTGTATCGGTTCCTTAATTAAAATCGAAGGGAAAATAACGCAAGAAGTAATTGTGAATCCTTGAGAAAACGATGCTTCCTCATCTGCGGGAGAAAATTTCTCCTAGTAGTATATTCACGGGATAACGATACAAGCACTCAAAATCGCTTTAACTCGAAACTCTTTTAAACGACAATGATGTCAATGTTTGGATTGGGCCATTCACGCCTCGATAATCCATAGAAATCTTATGGAAGTTATTAAGATTCGAGAATTCCATCTGGGTGAAGTGCCACGCTCCTTACTAAATAACTATTAAAAATAGATATTCTTGGAAATTCGTAATACCTGGAGTCTTCAAATTTTGGCACGAACAACTTTTGAACTATATGAACATTTGTGGAAAAAATGGGCGAACTAGCATATGAGGTGTGGCTCAATTCCACGCCTAAATTTAGGAACTTTAACATTACATTTCCTCAATTTTGTTAACAATAACTTAAGTATCAATGTGAACAGTTTGGGGTGCAAAAATGGGCGAAAGAATGTGGCATGTCATCTCTCATATAAAGTTTTATAAACCAAAAATTTTATATGTGATAACTGAAAATAAGAGGGCTACAAATTTGTACGACTAGCATTTAGCTTCAATATGAATATTTTGGACAAATTGTTACACTAGCAATGTAGGCGGGCACCCACCCATATAAAGAAAATATTAACTTAATCATATCAGAGAAAATATAACAGTTTAGAGTTTCTAAGTAAATTTTTTTCGTACCACTTGGTAATTAAATTAATATTTAAGAACAATATGGGCGGAATAAGATAGGGGGCATGGTACCCCACTCCCATATGGAATTAAATGGAAAGAATTCGTATTCTGGGAAACTTTTGCAGTTGGAATGCTCAAATTTTTGCCTCACAAAATTCTGAAAACATTTGTCTTATAATTAGCGGATTTAATGGAGGTATGGTCCCTTCCCATAAAAATTAAATACCGAAAATTAGGATGTCTGGGAAACTATCAAGAGCTTAGTTTAAAATTTTCCACGGGAAACGGCATCTCTATCGGGATGGCGAGCTAGTAATTTAATAAATCAAATAAATAAACTAAATAAATACAATAAATATAATAAATAATAAATAAAAATAAATATAAATAAATAAAATACTATAAATATAAATATAATAAATAATAAATTAAATAAATAATAAATAAATAAATAAATAATAAAGTAATTGATAAAAAAAGTAAATAATAATAAATATTAAATAAATAGTCAAATAATAAAATATTATATTGGTAAATCTTAGTCTTTATTAAAAAATCTTTTGGTCTTCGTAGCTACATCCTGCAGCAATTGCGATGTGAGTTTTTTAAATTCTTTATAAAAAATGTCTCTTTATACAGTTCACCTTTAATCTGTTCAAAATGTAGAAAATACAAATTTCAATAACAAAATTTTCGTCATCGAATTAATGTCCAAATCTTGCTAGGCGACTTGTTTACTTCAGACAGGGAAAATAATATGATAAATCTTTTATCATATAAGCAACGTTAAAATTTAAGTTTATTAAAAATTATATTGGTTCTTCGTAGCTACATCCCTTGCCAGCAATGATGTGAATTTTTAACATTCTTCTTAAACAAAGTCTTTTTAGTCACTTTTGATATGTTCAAATGTAGAAAATACACAAATTTCAATAACAAAATATTTCGTCTCGATTATGATCTCAACCTTTCTAAGGCGCTGTTTTACTTCCAGAACAGGGATCAACAGTAAATGATAAATCTTTATCATATCAGCACGTGTTACCACCCTAATGTTATTCCATATGGTAAGTATGAAACTATATTACATAAAGTGTAAATGTTCTATAAGTGTGATAGTTTTAGATGATTTGGATTGGATGACTTTGGTATATTGAGAGCATTGTAAATAAAGTTCAGCTTAACAAAAAAAATTTAAATTTCAACAAGGGATTCTGGTTTAAAGAAAAAAAAAACAAATTCGCCTTAACCATACCAAAAAAAAAAAAAAATCAAGCTCCATAACACCATTCAACGGAGTGCAATTTTTTTTTTTTTGAGTGATAGGATAGATGAGATGCCTGCTGGCTGGTTTATTAGTTGGGATGAATGACTGACTAGCTACATGGTTATAGCTGAGAATGATTGAATAGACGTAAAAATTGTTTTGGTTGGATTTTTAGTATATGTTTGAATTCTCAACGTTTTTTGTAGATTGAAATTGAAATAGATGTGATAGATTGATTTTAACATTCACTGATACTTTATACAAGATGACAGCTTTGTTTAACGTTTTACGTTTTTTTCTTTTTATTATTTATTTTTAGTTGTAACTACAAGCAATTATTGCTTTTTTGCATATAAAGAAAAAAGCAACAATAGTTTTATTTTTTTTCTGCGTAAGATAATCCCTCCTTTACCTTAAACACCTTTTACTGTTCAAGTTTATTTATATTCATAGTTGGGGTCGGTCATGAGAAATGGTAACCATTGTGTGTAAGGGAGTGATTTTTTTCGTAGTAAGAAAACAAAAAAAAAACATCGATATTTAAATTTTAATATATTTTTGACATTTTATTTTTTTTCCTCTTGAACTAGCAAAGTCTTGTTTACTATCATAATGCGTTTTGTAGGACCAATATCAACGGAAAGTCACGTTTTAAATGATTATCATTGGAATATGTTTGTATGTGTATGTATGCATAATGTTCTTTATATTATGAATGAATGTATGTATATGAATGTTAAATTTTCCTATGAATTTTATTATAAATAGTTCCAACTATTTTTTATCATATTAGAGGTATATATTCTTTAATTGTCAATAAATCCTATAACGAGCTAAACTAATTTTGATTGGCTGCTTAAGAAATACATTTATAGAACTATATATGATTGATGTCATCATTTGAGGTGATAACAAATTAAAGATTCTTGTTGCTTGTTAACGTTTATTTTACAAATTTAAAGGGAAATTAAATTATATATTTTATATTAGCGCTTGTCAGAGTTTATCATATTCATCGGATGCTTGGAGTATTTAGAGTTTTGGAAAGATAAATGGTTTTTTTTATGGCTTTAGTGCTAAGTAGTTTTAAAGAATAAATAGATAATATTATGGGTTGGACATATCATATACCGTTTGGTAAAAATTAGAATGAAAATATATGAATTTTTGAATAATTAAAACCACCATTTTGATTTGTTTAATTAATCAAAGCGAACCAAATTGTTTTTGCGTGTAATCCTTATGGAAAAGATTTCAAATCAAATCAAAGAAACATATAGTGGGTTTCCTAAGCTATAAATTGCAGTTTTTTCTTTATATCCCATTTTAATATAAATGATAATTAAAATAAATCTGGAATTTCCGAAACGACAGATCCGATGAAGACTTAACAGTAATAGTAGAGGTAGATGAGCTTAAGTTTTGAGTTTAGGATCATATAGGTTACATGGAGAGGGTCCCGGGTCCCACAAGTTGGAACAACTCGGGTATTAACATTGTTAAAACACTTTAAGATTCGTTATACTTAATCCATATTATTATTTCAGATTGTTACATGAAAAGATTCTACGAAAAACATCGATCGTGGTAAATATTATATCTTTCAGTTTTTGCGAGATATTGGGATTCCGAAAATATTTTTATTTTGCAATTTTGATCTACCTTATCTTCCTTATATCGTAGTTCAGATTTTATCGATTTTCTCACTTAATTATTTTTTATTTTATAATTTGATGTAGAAGTGTAAACGACCTTAAGTTTTAGTTGGGGTCATATAGACCTACTAAGGACGGGTCCCAGGGTCCAAAAGTTGAACAACTTCGGGTATAAACTTGTTTAAAAACTTAGATATCGTTATATTTCTTAATCGATATTATATCTACAGATTTTAACCATGAAAGATTCTGACCGGAAGAACTCAAAACATCGTTCGTGTAAATATATATCTTTCAGTTTGACGAGATATTGGGCTTCGAAATATTTTTATTTTTTTGGCAAATTTTGATCTACATTGTTTTCGTTATAGCGCATTGAGATACTTTAAATCGATTTCCTGTTATAATATTTTTATATGTGGAAGTTAGACTTATAGACGAGCTAAAGTTTTTAAGTTTGGATCATATAGACTACTGGAAGATCCTCCAGGGTCTCAAATTGGTACACCCTTGGGTTTGAATATTGTAAAAAGCAATTCAGTTCGTTAATTCTAATTCGATATTAAATCTACAGTTTTTTTATATGAAAAGATTCTACGGAAGAGATCTAACAAAAACTTATCGTGGACATATCTTATTCTTTTAGTTTATAGATATAGGAGATTCGTTATAGCGTAAACCAGATTTAACTCGCCTTCTTTATATAATTTAATTAAATGTTTTGTAACGCTATAAAAAATCCACCTTAGGACTTCCAACAGAATTTTCCTGAGACGACTTAACAATGTCCGTGGCCATCTCGATAACTGTGGCTGCCATGTAAATTCGTGAAGCAAATTTTGAAATATCTTGATGAATTTATGGCATAATATTATTTGGTAAAAGGTAAATGATTGAAATTTGTTACTAATAGGTCCTTATTTTTAAACTTAGCTCCTATGCAAAATTCATTCCGAAATAGGGCTTAATTACTAATAATACATACATGAAATAGTAAACAATTAAAATAAAATTGGACATCTAGCTAGCAGTTTTAATATATTTATTTCGTACAGATGCGAGTTTATGATATTGGTTCGTTATTGGTGCAATATTTTTAACCTAGTCCATATACATACGAAAGATATAACCATGTCTGTATTTTTCCGTTATTAAGCTTTTTTTTATGATCAATCGTGAATAAATATTATAACGATATAGAAGAAGGCGCATAAGAGTTAATTACTGAACTGATTTAGACACCGACAGAAAGTAGATATAAGTTGAAATCCAATCAGATTGTTATTGACAGGCATAGGAGAATCATAAGCAAAAGTCTAGAGAAAAATTAAGTATCAAGTATATATAGATCATATTACGATCGCCAACTAAAACGTTATAAGAAACTCTGTCCTACTAGATTTTCCCGAATAGAGTATATGATTATGTATTCCGTTTGTAAGCGTGAAGAAATCATTTAAGCTCCATTCTGTAGTCGATCCTGGCTATGCATCGTCGTCCGATCTGTAGTTGAAATCAGGAAGGGATTCACGGAATCAAAGCGGGGACGAATATCTGGATGAAATATTTGTCTTATTAAGGTTTGTT
>MINK01188542.1:0-10013 GCA_001735545.1 Phormia regina
GTATACTTTAAGGTGGGTGTAGGAAAATTTTTTCTCTGCGTTACAATATTTGCACCAACTTTTAAAAAAGACTTTTAAATCAAAAATGTCCGAATTTAACACATTTCATATGAAAGTTTTGACTTTAGTCAAAGTACGAATCTACAAAAGGAATCCAATTTAGAAATATACGAGACTTCGGAAAAATGTGGATTTTATAGAAGACAAAAGAAAAACTTGTTTTTTTTTTAATTGTGGCATTGTTTTTACAAAAATCTTTAAGGCATTAACACATTCATAATTAAGAATTAATATTTAAGAGAATTAAGCAAATATTTAATTAACTCTTCCGAAGCTCTCGGTACAGCTAGTAAGAATAGAAATAATATTATAGTGTTAAATCCTAGTATCCGATGACCATTAATATTAATATCAGAAAATTATTGAACCAAACTCTTTTATCTGTTTTCTCAAAAGTTAATTTATTCGAATTATTTCAATATAAGTATTTGGATTATCGTTTCTTATAAACTTACGAAAACTTTATTTTGCCAACAATATGATTCAAATAAACATTCAGCATAATTAAGGGTTTGTATACAGAAGATCAAACATGAAAAAATAAGACCAAATTATGCCAGCGGCTATACAGAATTCAGTCTTCTGTTTTAAATTTTATTTGCAACACGTAAAGTAAAAAAGGAAGAAAGAAGAAAACAAAGCAGTAAGTGTTCGTTTATTGTTATTAAGTGAGTTGATTTTAGCGGGCGGTGACTTAAGACTGAAGTTGGTTGCCGGGTGCTCAATGGCCTCTACAGTTGTTTCGTTGCACTGGCAGTCCCAGACCAATTGTTGTCTGCAAAGTTGTTTGACTCGATCAATTTGTTTGGCATGTTGTTAGTTGTAAGGAAGCTGCTTGCCACAGTGGTCACTAATTTGATGCCCACATTATTTAATATTTGGAAACAAGAAGTAGAAGTAGTCATTATTGTTATTTGATGTTTGTCTACTGCATTTTTTGGCTGTCCTCATACATATATTTGCGTCGCAACAGCAAACCACAAAAACAAAACAAAAATAAAAGAAAATTTCAAAAGCTTGGAAGACTAAAAAATTACCTCTCCAATTGCTGTTCATTTCATATAATATACGAACTGAATTTAAAGATCAATGAATTGGAAAATATAAAAAAATTTAGTGCATTTTATGCCTTTAAGCTTTAAAGCAAAAGTACATACATACACGTACATACCGTCACTTTTGTCGATTATGATTTCTTCTACATATTTATATAAAGTTTTTATTATAAATTCAATTCAATGTTTCTAACTCAGAAATGTTTATTAACCAAAAAAAAAAAACATATTTATTTTATTGTATTATTAATTTATAATTGTTAAAAATTATAAATATAATACTTTTTAACATTATTTATATTCTGCACCACTTCATTTTCAACATCTAATCATTTATAATCCAATCAAATAATCTAATCGAACATCCAAAATTTTATTAAAAATTTGTCAATTTGGAATTTATTTCATATTCAAATTATGAAAAATATTAGTTAAAATTATCCTTCACAATAGGTATTTGTCATTTCCACAAATTGATATTTTTGGGACGATTGGACTATGATCGTCCCCTTTTCGGTTGAAATGAAGCCTATGAAATTCACCGATAACTGCCATATACAATATATATAATCAAATGATCGGAAATCATCTCGATTATGATTAAAAAACAGATTATTAAAACCGGGTTTCCAGTTTCTAAAACTATTATATATATGAAGGACTTGATTATTGCAAAGAAGACACGAAAATTTCTTTTCGAATTTTTATGCTAAAAAAAATAAATATATCGGTTGAATAATAACTGAGATATTGGACAAAACGCATTTCCTATTTTTTTCAAGTATAAAAAATATTTCTTTTATATAGACAAGTAGCAACAGTGTTGTTATTGTTTCATGAATATACAGTCTGTTTGTATATACATGAGGGTGATCGAAGTTTTGACCTGATTGAAAGAAAATTTTCAGGTGGCTCAAATCGATCAAATTCTTCAAATTATGATTTTTTAATATTTTTTCCCTTTCATCGATCATGACAAATTAATTTTAAGTTAAATTTTCTACGTTTATATCTTGTTAAATTCCACACATCAATAGGTTTCTGAAATTTCTAAGTTCAAGAAGATTATATTACTAATAACTTAATTGTTATTAAAACAAATTACCGTAAAATACGTAATATTCGAGCAAATAGATCACGAAGAAACTTGGCATGTAATTTCCTATTGACATTTTATGTATCCTGTATATAATTTTGTGATCCAAAACTATTGTAATAGCAATATACGTAGATGAAATATAGCAAAACAAGAGATTTTTGTGAATTTTGATCGTGAATATCTTACGCTTTGAGCCGCCATTAATTTGTTGGGGCATACGAACATTTCTCGGGGGTGAAACTGAACATTTAAATACCTTTACTTTTCTCCATACAAAAGAGGGCCACGCCAATATACATAATAAAATGCTGATTTATAAATATGAAAGCATATGTTAAGGTGGAAATTTTATTATTTGTCGGTAAGATGATGATTGTACTTCTTGTTCCTTGGAGTACTTCCCTTAAAAAATATGTTCATACATTTTTTAACAAAAAATGGTTTAAAATTTGTGAAATTTTTAATTTTCTTAGAAATAAATAACTTTTTTCCCTCCAAAAAACTCATTTTATTTCACTTTTTTGGAAGTCATTATTAAAAGCTTCCAAAAAAGTTTAAAATATTCAACTTGTTCCACTTTTGAAGTGTTTAAAATGTTCTTTTTTGGAAGATCTTAATCGGGTTTTTGCTAGAACTTAGATATATAATAATTCGTTTATTATAAATCCAAGCTAAGCCTGTTAAAATTACATTGTGATTGCTTGAAACAAACTGAAGACAAATAAAAATACCAGAATAAACTTTGATTATCAGGTAATCAGTTTAGAAGCTAATATAATGACACTTCATATAGTATGTAATTACCAAGTAATGCAGACAGTATGTTATTTTATTCCCAAGTAACTACATACCATTAACCAATTTAACTGGATATGAAAACTTTGTTAGGAATTTCATTTCTACTCCCCACGAACTTAGTAAATCAAGGATTAACAGTTCGTATGCAAACAATATTTTGGCGTTACAAACTTTTACACAAACACTTAATACTTCCAATCACCTGTTTTTTTTTATTTTTTTTACTTTTTTTTTTTTTGTATTTGTATGAGTTGCATGACAGCATGTTAATAGACAAAAATGTTGTCATTATAAAACAATATTACAATGCAATTTCCATGGCATATACAACCATTTTGTTGCAAATACTATATTTTTTCATTCAAATCTCTTCACTTCCATTACACATTTTTCATACAACAAATATTGTTATTACTAAATATATTTTTAATACAATTCTTATTGTTATTATTTCTATATTGTGGTTAGAAGTATCATCCATATATGGTAAGAATGCAAATATTGCATATATTATTATTACTATTACTGTGTACGTGTTACGAGAGATGTCTTAAAAGTCGAATATTCACATAACGCATGACAACAGTTTATTTAAATGGATTTTCATACAAAAATATATATTTTCTGAATCCGATCTGTTGAAAGTGAGATAGAGCTTAAATGGGAGAATTTATGCAATTGAAATAAAGTTTGTTTGGTAATAAAAATGCGTAAAATCGGTTAATAAACAAAGAATGCTATGGGCAAAAGTTGGGTTGTTTCAAACTTTTCTGCTAAAATATCTTTAAAAACCACATCAATAAAATTTTGTGCTTATAGTTTGAGGATTGATATAAACTTACCACCTCTCATATAAAGTAAAACGTCAACGAAAATCTGTACAAATTGTTCAGGGACCAATATAAACAAAAAATGGGCGTGTACCGCCTACCTTCCGAAAAAGATCAAAATGTTAATGGTAAGCATATACTTATATTCGGTCAAGACGGCTATAACATTCTCACTTTGTACTTCTTTTTCTATAGAGAAAAAACAATAAATCAAGAATAAAATAATTTAATAAAATTAAAGAATATGCAATTAATTTCTTTCAGTGGCATTCGTGCAACACGTGAATAAAATATATATACTTTAGAATTGAATAAATTTTTCCTTTTGGTTTAAAAACTTTCTTTTCTTTTTTTAATAAAAAATAAAAGTAAAATATTCTTTAATTAGTTGGATATTTCTAAGTTATTGATTAACATTTTTTTTATTAGTTAAAATATTAAATTTGAAAAGTTCAAAACGTAAATATTTCAGATCAATAATCTTTCCTACGGGTTTACAAATACATATGTACTTACTGAATGATCCTCGAACTTAATGTATATTTTTAAATGTAAACATAAAGAATTCATTTTTAATATCTATTTAGATTTTTCGCAAATTTTCATCTTAAAAAATAATTCCTTTGTTTTTTGTTGTAACCATTTTCCTATTTTAATCGTCAATACTGTCAATTATTGGCACAAAGAAAAAACAAATACACGATTAAAGAAATTTAGATAGAATAAGTATGTATGATCCAGTTTTTAACAAAGCACATAGTAATCAATTTATTATGATACATTTCTATATATGTATGTATGTATGTATGTATGTATGTATGTATGTGGTAAGTGCTCGTAGTCATTATTCCATGTATTTAAAAGAATTTAGAGAAAATTACCTAAATAGCATACATTCATGGACATGAGTATTAGACTGGTTTAAAAATATATGAGATATCCTAACATTATTTTTAGGAACTCTACAAGGCCATCCCAGCTCCACACAAAATTTGCTTTAATTTTTCAATATTTATTCCTTTGGGAGATATGCATGGTAAGGAGTTGGTATTTGAAAATAACAAAAATCTACAAAAACCTTCATAAAAAGTATGATTCCAAAAAATCAAAAGAAATATTCTTTTTCAAAACAAAATCTAATAAAAAGATACATACTATGTATGTATGTATGTATGTATGTATGTATGTATGTATGTATGTATGTAGTTATGTATTTAATATTTAAATAGCCGCATTTAACGCTGTTAGAATACAATTGCACCCGATCAGATTAACAGAAATGAATGTGTAAACTTACACATGAATTGTATATTTCTAGTAGGCGTAGAAAAATATTTAAATGAAAGTTTAGTTTGTTTTAAAGATATCTAGCAAAAAAAGAAATTGAAAAAAAAATAGTTCAAAAAGTTATGATTGTAAAGGAAATTCTTATTGTCGAAACAATTTGTAGAACGTTCTTATTTCTTGATAATTTCTTTGGAGGTAGGTTAGAAGGGGGAACATTAAACATAGGGTCACATTAATTTTTGCCAATTATCTTGAAAATTAAGTAAATTTTTTGGTTTTAATAATTTATTTCCTTCTTTCTCTAACACTGATCTTTCATATATCAACATACATTTTTTGTCAGAGGTAGACGCGATTAACCGGTTTTTCAGCACTCTTCCAAATATTTCTCTGTGGATAGTAAAGTGCAAAAATGTGTAACAAATGTTTTAATAAATTAATTTAAAAAGTGAAAAAATAATGATCACCTGTGAGCGATACTCCCCCTGGTGTACAGGAGGATTTAACTTATATTACAAGAACGTTGTAATCAGATACGAAGCTTATGCTATCTCTAGATCTTTTACTGCACATAGAGACTGCAAAGTGCTAATTGAATTTAAATAAAAATCATTTAGTGATTTGCCCATGAAAAGATTTTAGGTCGCATTTGTTAATTAAATTTTGTTTTATTTTACATAAAATTCAATTAAACTGTTTCATTTTTGAGAGTTTTTTCAAATGCAGTATTCGCCCATCGGTTGGAGAATCTACCTCATGGGGTGGGGTTGTTTCGATGTTTTTGGTCACTTTAAAAATTCATAATAAAAATTAACTTAACACGAAAAGAGTTAGGATTCAAGTATTGTCAGTAAATTATATTATGGTTAGATGCAACAATATAATATGGTTGTATATATACTTGATGCATGTATACATCAATAATATGATTAAATTACAGGAACAAAAGTTTATTACATTTTTCATAAAAATTCTGATTTTTTCTTTATTGAAATAAATTATGAACTTTCCTGCCAAAAATATATTTTTTAATACACAATTGCTAATAATTTCCAAAAAGCACAAAATCTAAATTATCTCTGATTTTGAAGTAATGAAAATGTTATTATTTTGGAAACATTTTTTTTTTAACTATATAACTGTAACATTGAAATCAAAATAATACGAAATCGAAACTAAATCGAATATCTTAAACATATTCGTATTCATATCAAATCGATTAAGTTGAATTTATTGCCAAATATCTACAAATATTCAGATCAACCAATATATAAAATAGTAGTTGAAAACTTTACTTAACAAACAACATTAATTAATTATTTTTCTTTTAAAAATTATAATGTTTTTCATTTTCTTATTTTCATTGTAGCATTTTCGTGAACAATGCATCGATGGTTCTGGTTTACCGTTATTAACAGAAGATCATTTGGTGAATTCTTTGGGCATGAAATTAGGACCAGCTCTAAAATTACGTTCTGTATTGGCGAAGAAATTGGGCGGTCCCTGCCCATGCGTGTCGTGTGTTGCACAAGTTCAACAAGTGTTGGCTTTGCAAACAGGTGGTATGACGACAGTAGCTGCAGCAACAGTAGCAACAACAAGCGATAATACTACTATAGGTAACATTGCTACAAATACTGCAACCATTGATTGTAATAGTGTTAGTAGTGGAATTGGTAGTGGTTTCAATAGTCATTTATCGAAAAATTCATTAACGACCAACAGTAGCAGCAATAGCTCTGTTAATAAGAATGAAGAAAGTACAACAACATCATCAACGACTAGTTCAACGAATAATATTCCAACAAATAGCACAACTACTAATGTATGCAATAATGATGTTAATACACCCAGAAGCAATAGTAATTTCAATACTAATGTTGGTAATTTTTCATCTTCATCACCACCATCAGCAACAATATCACATCAACAACAACAACAACAACAACAACATAATCTTCAACAACAGCATTCACCATTGCAAAATATTTGTAGCAATGACAATAGTAATCCAACTACAAATCGTCACGACAACGCTGACTCCAGCAGTTAGTTAATTATTATTATTTTATTTTTTATATCTAACAATATCGTTACAAATGAATACAAAATGCTATAAGTACAATTCAATTGAACCATACATTACTATACATTTATTGAGTAAATTTTTAAAGTTTACATAGACGATGGATCATCATTTAGATTGATACTTGATACATTGTCGCAATTTTCTATTGTAAAAGCGTTTCTCAATATCAATATGAAATACATACAAATTAAAAAAATATATTTCTAGTTTACTGAGAATTGTATCAAAATTAGGCACCAAATGTCCATTGAAAATTATCAAACTAAGTTCCGCAAAAAGGATATTGATTACAGTTCTTATTTACAGCAAAAAAAATGACAGTAAATCTAAAAAATATAATTCACTGTATTTAACATCATTGTAGTTATTTTATCAGAAGATTTCATATTATTTTTATATTTCCTTAGTAAGTGCATTGGAAGTACATTAAATTTAATTTGTATGTGTTTCTTACATTTTGTCAATATTTATTATAAATGCAATTTAAAAAAAAAATAATAATAAAATTATCAACAATCCTGTGCAGTGGCTAAATTCCTTTTTACGAGCGCGATCTTTTGACAATAATTATTGTTATAAAAAAAAAAAATATATTTTTAATTTGCATATATCTTGAAATAAATAACAAATTATATTGAAAATAAATACAAAAGCATTAATACGAAGAACAGAATACAATTTACAATCAAAACAATAAATATGATAAATATAGACAAACCAGCGCTGTACGAACACAGTTTTTGCATACTGTATTTACAATAATTTTACAATTAATACAATGAAAATGTAAATATATTATATACATATGAATTATTATTATTATTATTAATATTATTTTTAATGTAAAATAAAATAAAATCCTTAAATACCAAAATGCCTTAAATAAAAAATTAATTAAATAATTGTTATTCTTTTTAGTTAATTATAATTGAAAATGATGAAACAGCAACAATCGCAAAGTCTTCCAATAAAAAATAAATAATTTCTTTTAACAAAAGTATGTATGAATAAAAACATTATCATACATTAAATCTATGATTTAAAACAAAAAAAAACAAAAAAAAAAACTTAGACATAAAATTATTATAAATGTTATTGAATTTAAGCGATTTTTACAACAACAAAAACAAAAATCAAATTTTATAGTCAATTGTTAAATTAAGTTTTATTTTATTTGTCGTTATATTTTGAATGACTTATATTTTAAATAATTAAACTTAAAATAATAAACAACAATGTTATTTACTTACAACAATAAATTAAAATATGTAATAATAAAAACAAAAACCCAAGTGTACTTAAGATATACAAAACACAACATACAATACATATACACATAGATAGATACTTTAAAATAAGAATACGTACATACATACGTACATACATTTATTAACTTATGTATTTACTTATATTTTATGAAATAATAATTAATTAAAATGCAATAATAATAAATAAATAAATAAACAAACACACACATTTATATTATTAATATACTTAAGCATATTTCTTATCTATGTACATTAAAGTGCCTCAATCGAAGAAATTCCATGAAAATCGCTCAAACTAAATAGCATCTTGTTATGGACAAAACTCTAAAATTGCTTCACTTGAACTTTTGTTCCCAAGAAAACTTTTTAGAACATTTTTAAGAGAAAGTTTGATTATATGATAATTAAATTTTTATAATATTATTAAATTTATTGAGACACTTTAATGTACACATATATGTGTATGAGTGAATTTATAAATGTTCGTATGTTATTGCATAAATAATATTTACAAATTACGAATATTTAATTTTTTTTTTTTTTTTAATTCTAAACTTATAAAATAATTTAAAATACAATCTAATATCTAACAACTAGTCACTAAAAAAATCAAAATTTGTTTTATTTTATTTAAAAAAATATTTTCGACTTAAATTCGTTTAAAATTTAATAAAAATTAAATATATATCTATATGATCCACTTATAAAAATATTGTTCTTGTTCTTGTTTTTTTTTTATTATTATTGATCCGAATATTTATCATTTGTTTCAGTTTTGTGTTAATTGCTGTCAATATTAGACAAAAATCGACAGAATAATTATTTCATATTTATGACATATTGTATATAAAACTGAGTAAGAAAGATATAATCAGCACTTCTATATAAATATAATTATTCCCCAAAAAAATGAAAAAAAAAAATCAAAGTCCGGGACGGTTTTCAAATGGGGATCCGCGTCCCACAAGGGGTCCGTAAGAACATTTCTGGGGGGAAGGGGGCTTCGCAAAGATATATTGAAAAATAATTTTAAACACAGAATTTTTTAATAAAAATATTATGTAGAAAGTTTAAATAAAAATTCTAATTTAAGCCTGGATCTATTTAAAAACGAAAAGACACATTTATACCAGAGAAGGAAAATATCTGTTATTTTTATCCAAATACATCATTGTGATTTTTATGGGGCAGACTTTCATAAAGTTATATATTTGTTCACATTTTCAACTATAAAATCTACATTTTGTTTAAAAACGTCTAACAACATTTTATAGACTTCTAAACTACATTCCGTTTGCAGATTCGTGGTACAGACTAAAATCAAAACTTTTATTCCAGTGGATGTACACCTTGACTGCTTGGGTTTGTAGAATTGTTTTCTATTTTAAATTAATCTCTGTGAAGATCCCTTTCAGAAAGGTAAAAGAAAATTTTTATATATTTTTAAAGAAAAATTTAATTTAGAGAAAAAATAGTGCAGACATTTTTTCGGTCATAAAATTACAAAATCATAATTTTTGTAATGAT
>MINK01188543.1:1858-12018 GCA_001735545.1 Phormia regina
TTTTGACATGGAATCACTGACTTTGAAATTCTTTAAAAGTATAATAAACCATCATATGAACGAAAAAGTACCACAATGTCCCCTAATAGATTTTTATTAACGTAGAACCATGTCTCTAAATTAAAATTATAGAAAATTCAAAAAGTACCATCAGAACAAAAATGTATCATATCCTCTTATGGATTCACATTCAAGACTACATATCTTTAATTTCATCTTTCTAGGTTCATAATTATAAAAAAAAAATCCAAAAGTATCATTAGAAGAACAAAAGAGTACCACAAAGTCCCCTGTTATGGATTTTCATTAACTAAGGACCTTATATCCTTCAGGTTTCTACGTTCATAATTATAGAAAATACAAAAAGTACCATTAAAATAACGAAAAAGTACCACAAAGTGCCCTGTTATCGATTCTCATTAACTAGGACATCATATCCCTAATTTCATGTCTCTAGATTCATAATTATAGAAAATGTAAAAAGTGCCAATAGAAGAAAAAAAAGTACCACAAAGTTCATCATCTTGAATTCTTACCTGCAGGATCATGTAATCGTTAAGTACCACAAATCCACTCTTGTGAATTCTTATCAACATAGGAATACATTTTCTTAATTTCATGTTTTTATAATTAATGTAATTGAAAATTCACGAATAAGTTTGAATAAAATGTAATTTACCGCTTTACCCCTTTTTTTGTACTTTTTTCACCTATCAAAAAATCTATTCCAATAAATTTTTAAATTGTAGTAATACCTCACATTAAAATCCTCACATGAATATTTTAATAAATATAAAAAAAAAATGATTTGTGAAAAAAGTACCAAAAATAGGTAAGATTTTTACCCCTTAAACGTTTGAATTTCTAAAAAGTACCAAACATGTATTTCTCATTTTCTGAGAAGTTATAAATATGTGTTGATTAATTTTAAAGACATATGTTGCCAAAAAAGTACCAAAATACAGTTTTTCCCGTTTACTTCCTAAAACAGCCGATTTTCAGACAGATGAATAACGAGTTATAAGGTTACCGATTTTACCCGCTTTTAGTCTTTTTTACCCCCCTAAACATTCGAATTTCAAAATCAGACCTTTAAAATTTCTATCAAATGTCGTATTCATTTTGTGGATGTAAATTATTTAACTGCAATAAATACTTCATTATTCCTTTAGTTTAATTCCAGCAAAATAATTTTTATCGACATCAAAGTGTTTTAGCTTAAGTATGATAAAGAAAACAAACATTTCCACTAAATATTGTAGATATAAAATACTACTATTTTTACTTTATAATATTCCCACTTTTTCGTCTAACATTATTATAAATGCAGAATTATATTCCTTTTTGGTGTGGATTATACTTGAATATTTTAAGCAAATATTCAAACTGACCTCAGTGGTTCCTTTGAAAAGTTATTTTTCTAGTGTTTACCAAATGTTTTTTTTTTTATATATAATATTTTTTATAAAGTTTTTTATCATTATTATTATAATGTCTAATTTAACAAGCATCATTTCTTTGTGTTTCCTTAACTTTTATATTATATTATGTTTTGTATTTTTATTTTTCAACTGGTATGTCTTCATAATCCTTTTGCCAAATATATACGTACATATTAAAAATATAAGAATTCTATATACTAAAGTTCGTTTATCTTTTTTTTTTTTAATTTTCTTTTCAAAGTTCACTAAATATTGTGGCTAAAATGAAAAGTTTATGATAGTTTTTATATGTAACAAATTCTAAAGGCTCTTCAATATCCACTACTTGCTACCAACCATTATATTGTCAATGAACAGAAACAATTTATGAAAAAAGAGCTTTAAATACAAAGAAGATTTTCATTTGAAAGAAATTGAAATGCACACAAAATTTTAAAGATTTCATTGTCAACATTTTTCACATTTTTATTATATTAGTCATAAAAAAGTTAGGTTATATTTGGGGTATTCACACGGTCGTCATAAAGTCATATATCATAAAAGTTAATAACTTTTATAAATAAATTCATAAAATGTAATTAATCTTGAAGTTATAGAACTATGAACAAATTTATAGCATGGTTACGTACATATTGCTAATATTCAATGGCGATAACTTCTAAATATTAGCACCGGCTCGACAAAGAGTTTTTCCCTTTCGACTTTGATTTACACCGTTTAGTTATGACGAAACAATAAACACATCGTAAATGGTCTTATTATTTTAGGACTTTATTCTTCGAAGCACAACAACAATATTTGTCTAGGACCCCATAAAATTTTGTCTCTCTAAGTGATCCGCGCTCAAATATTTCTTTGATATTAAAATGTGTAAAATCTTAAAAGAAACCAAAATGTTAAGAGTCAAATACTAGGAAAAATCTTAGTGTCCGCAGAAACTCCAGTTTATATATTTATAACCAAAATGTTAGTATGAAAAATGTTTACCGAAAATATTAAAAATATATATGAATTACATTTACAAGTAAACTTTTAAAAGCCAAAAAAGCTCTCTCTGACCGAAATGTAAAAATTGAAGATTTAAAGAGTTATGAGGCAAAATCGAAAAAAATCCAAGTCAGAAATTAATTTTTGAAGTCAAATATCATTTAAATCACAAAAGATAATTTGACACATTAAGCATTTATATTTCTTTTTTGCCTTGTTTAGGAAGTCATATTTGCGTAAAGCTATAAGCCCCGATATGGTTTGGAGCATCGAAGTGGTCAAATTTTTTCCACTGTAGCGACATTACACAATCCAGCCAACAATATCCTGTAAGTCTAACTCTTCATCTATCAATTTTCCAAGTTTCAAATCGGTTCAGAGGTCTAAACTCATTACTTTTTATTTTGCATTTGGCCCGTTTTTACTTTTTCAGCTATTTTTCAATTCCTTTTTTGCTCTTTATCCGCTTATAAAACCAAAAACATATTGCCCGGCAATAGGTTCGCATAAAGTTTTAAATACACAAGGAATAGAAAATACTGCATATTATAAAATGCCTCCCTTTTTCGGCCACCTTTATTCTCTGATAAATTTTAACATTGCTATTAAAATTTTAATGAATTTTGAAATTTAACATTCTTAAAAAAACATGTCACATATGTTAATATATCCTTGAAGGATATATTAAGATATGTGACATGTTTCATTTAAATCGAATTACATAGTAGTTTAGACATAACGACAAATTAAAAAACTTACAAATCTTATGATATTTTTAAGAGGCCATAAAACAAAATAAGTTCAAACAAACTTTACATCATTCTAGAACTTTTGTACTTCTTTTTCCTGTTAGGAGTTTAAGTAATAATTCTATGGAAAATCCCATATTATCCGACACTACATACATATATTAACCTAAACATTTATACTTGCAACAACAAATTTATTGAGTGCCCCCAATTATGACTGTATGGCTACCAAGGCAACAAAATAAATATGTACTAGAAATATAGTAAATAGAAAAGAAAGAAAGCAAATCCATTCATATATTTTGTTGATATTTTTGGTGTCACCACACAAGCTTAAACATTAACACACACAAATGTTGGCATGAAAATACACATACACACATGAATACTACTTTATTAGGATAGAAGTTGAAAAAATGTGGCATTTCAACAATTCTTTTATCGAATTTATTTAATTTTTGTTTTGTTTTTTCCTCTATGTATAAAATTTTGTCGTTTAGTTTTTTCTTATAGAGACAAGTAAATACAAAGTTTGACTGCAATTTAAAAATTAAACAACCATAAATAAATATCTTCTAATAAATATTGTATTTGTCAATAAACTTTTCAAGAAGATTTTAATGGTTGCCAAGTGGTTTTTTTAAGTACGTATATAGATAGTTGCCAGCAGCTATTGAATCTAGAAAATGGTTACAAAAATGCATAAATTTTCTATAGTTCCTTAAAAGTGCTGCTAAGCTACAGACATAAACAAAAAAAACTATCTTTTGTTGGGAAAAAAAACTATTTATCATGAAGAAGAACTTCCCTCAATTCACTGTGGGGAAATACAATAGACTTGCGGAAATGTGAACTAATTTTTACCAAGGATGTTCACGTTCAATTTTATTTTCGTTTAAATGTTTGCGGGGATACTAAAATACATACTTCAATCAAAGTGTAGAATAACAACCCTTATTATTAAGTTGTGCATACGGTGACCCATATGTAAATTAGATGACAAAAAAACATTAGAGAACTAATCAAACAGAAAGTACTTATGAGGATTTCACTATTTTAAGCATTTGAAATACATTAAATATATTTCGATTATAAATTTCTTGATCACCTTCGATAAAAACTAAAGCGTTTATACCTGTAGTATATACACAAAAAATTAATAATATTAGTCAATACATGTGGCACCCGGATTCTATTAAACAAAAATAAAACAATTTGGAAAATATATATAGAAAAGGCAGTGGATGAATAATGAGTCTGGGAACCTACCAACTATATTATTATTGTAGCAATAAAAACTTCAGGGCCTCAAAGACTTTGACACTGGAGGCGCTCAACTAGTTTAACAAATATCATATCGAATTTCTGTCAAAAAAAAAAAAAATTGAAAGAACCCTCTGTGTACCTATTGCCGCTTGAAAGCCTGCTTAGAACTACAGTATAAAAATGCAACAAAGTTTCCTGGTCGAGATTTTTTATGGGCGTGTTTAATACTGCGTTCTAAAAAGCCGATTAATCGAGTATATTTCACTTTTACTCGAGATCTGTATGTACAATCCATATACTTGCATAAGTAATACAACCAAATTTTTGGAGTAAAATTAGCTTTAAGTCGTTCTACTAACAAAATTTTAATCGTTCTTTAGTTTAAGGGATAATTCGAAATAAGTGTCAGGAAAAAAACTTTTGCATAAATATTTCTTTCTTTTAATAAAATTTCTTTCTATGAGTTAAAACATCAAAAATGTTTCAGTTTCAGCTGGTAAAACTACTAGAAAATAAAGCCACGTAAATTTATTGCATTCACCGTTAAGTTAAGATACTCATGTTAAGTTAAATAAATAAAAAAGTGAATTGGATGGAATTTAACATGCTGAATAATAATCAGCTTTTACTTTTTTATATCACTATTTAATTTTTAAGGGCATATCTACTATGACTCGAGAACTGTTTGTCCTATTAAGTTTTATTAAACTTCAATATATACCAACTTAACTTGTCTTTAAGCTGAATTTTTTTGTAATTAATAGCAAAAAATTTTTGGAAAAATGGAGAAATTCGGATATTCTTCTGCGAATAAATTTTCTTATGCATCTTTTGGTGTATCATTTATCAAAATCGTGTAATATATTCTCCTAGAATGAAGCTTGTTCGTTAAAATTTGCTATTTTTTTAGCCTTTTTAAAGGTGTATAAAAAATTAAGAAAGGCTAGAAAAAAGAGATAGAAGCTAAAACGGAAAAAGGCTAGATTTAGCCTTAAAATACAGCCGATGAATAAGGTGATGATTCTTGTTTAACTTGTCAAAATCCATTTAAGCCACCTAATTTTGTTTCAAAGAGAAATGAAAAAAAAAAAGATTTTCTCTCCATCACTGTATTACGAAGGAGGGTATTTTTACTTAACTGTGAATAAAATCAAGATTTATGCATCAATTTTGAAGATACATACCATTTTATATTCACAGCGTTACCTTTAAAATAGATGATAAAAAAGATGATAAATAGATGATAAAAAATTTAGTATGAAACTATATTTTTTGGACATTTATTTCATTAAAAAAAATTAAGTTTGGGTGATTTGAATATATGTTTAGAGAGCATCTTTTGGTGTATCACTTATGTATATCAATCGTACATACCATTCTTGAGTTATGAGGAAATATACACTAGAGTAATGGCCTAACTGCGGGCAAAATGGAAACAAAAAACTGGAAGCAAATTCGTGTTTAGCACATCAAAATGAATCTGGTTCAACTAATTGTCTTAGGTGCAGTTTTTTTTTTGTCGGTCAGTGTTATTATTAGTACCTTTAAATTAAAATATTTTATTCAACATTTTAATTAAAATCCACAAAAATATGCAACACAAAAAAAGATCAATTTATGTTTTCAACCTTGGTAATAACTGTAGTCTGAAATCTATAAAAAAAAACAATACTTATGTACCAATAACACTTGAAAGCTTTATTTTCTTTTGTTCAATTCTATTAAACACAAGCTTTCGATATTTATGCTGTTCTTGGTGCCGTTTGTTGTTAACAATTTGTCGAACAAATACTAAGTAAGTATGTATGTATTTAGTATTTTAAGTATTTGTTATTAACAAGTCAAGTTATTATTGGTCCTTACCATGTATACTTTGATATAAGTATTGGTAGATATATAATAGTTGAATATTCTTATTTACAACGAATAACACATTTCTTAAATTGCTTTATTGAATATTTTCAGTTATTGACATTGTATTTATGGTTTTTGTAACAAAATTAATATTCTTGTTTAGTATTGTTGAATTAAGTAGGCTTTAAGGACTGTGAAAATTAGCACATACATTTACACATTATTACAATTACTTGACAAATGACAGTGGGGCAGAATAGAAATGAGTCTGTAACTTCTAACAGGCTGATTTGACTAACACAACTATAGATAGATTTTTAAAATAATTGTTTGCTAATAAAGCAAAATCTATCTATCTGGAACATTAGCTATTATTAAAGTTTGCTTGAAGTTTGTTTTATGAAGAATTTCTAAATATTTTCTAAAGACTTTCTTTATGTAGCATTGATTAGTGACTGCCTAACGGAAGGGGTGAGTGTGCTTTTTAACACACTACAAATACAAATATATATATATTTTTTTACAATGTCCTAAATATTGTATATGAAATAAACAAACAGTTATACATACAAATTAAATGCATATAGTATATACTTACAACATTTATGTACATGTGTATGTTAATTATAGAAATAATCTTTTGTTAGGGTGACCACAAAACAAAAAGTATCATTTGAAAATTAACAATTTTAAAATATCCTGCATTATTTCTGAAACGATCAATTGTGTTTCATTGTTCTCAGAGCAAATCTCCATTGCAATATAATAAAGTGTTCGATATAATATAGCTTATTTTATATAATATAATTTCTCAACAATTCAAAATCAATTTAATTTATCGAGTGGATTTAAAAAAATACAATGAAATAAATATTTTTATAAACTAAGCAATTGAAGGAAATGTTTTTCTTGACTGAATTTTTGCCAAAGAACCGGAGTCGAACCATATACTTTAGAGTAGTAGCCTACATCAAATTTTTTCCTGAAATAAGGTCTTTTTTTAAACTCTACGTAAAAGGATAATGTACACAAAATTTTAGAAAACTTAGCTAAAATTAAGTTAATGATATTAATTGTTTTAAGGCCACCCTAATACTAAACATACATATATATCGTATGTTTATGCATGTGTAATGTAATTAGTGTGTTAATACAATCGATTTCGATATGAATATATCTAACTGCATGCATACGTACATACATATACATAAATGTATACATACTTATCTATTTTGAAGTTTAAGTTGTTTATCTATAGATATTGTGGATTTATGAACATTTTAATACAAATGTACTGCTTTATGAATAATAATTTGAAGTTAAGAAATACATGTGTAAACATCGTACCCACTGAACAAATTATACGTTTTCTCATTTATATGTGTATGTATACTATAATAATTATTGACCAACAATAAATTATGGATATCGGATAAATAATAATTTCCTCTAACATTAAGGAAAAAATCAATAGTTTTAACTCATTCTTGTGGAAAAAAGGTGTTAAAGTTTAATGTTTTCTTTGTGCATTACAATTAAATTAGAAAAATTTTTATTAGCTCAATTTGAAGTTTGTAAGTTTATATATAATGATTTAATATAAGAATATTGTTTTATAAATATCATATTATTATATTAAATAACATAGGGAAAAGTTTCTCAGTCAAGTCGGATATACGATATTCCTAAGTATTAAGTCTCCAACCCAATATTGACTCTAGTTCTCGTGATAAATCGCAATTTTTTAATATTAAGGAGGTTACACTATATTTTAAAGCATATCTCAAAAACTAATTTTCTAAATTTGTTAAAAAAAATCCTTTTCATTACGGTCACATTAAGATCATTTTCTGAAAAAAATCCAACCCAATATTTTTTTATTCTAAATCTATATTTTCTAAACTACTGCTTGGGATTGATTTAAAATGTTTTGAATAGTTCTAAATGAGGACCTAAACTTTCAGAAAAATTATATTGTAGTAACTCTGTGATAACACGGTATAAGCTACAGACTATTAAATGTGATTATGTGCAAGTTTTAAAAAATCTCAACTTGTAAGTCTGATTTCAAAGATTTTTGTATTAAAATTTTTTTTTGAAAAATTTCCAAAAAAATCGGATTTTAAAGCTTTTGAAACGATTTTTGCAGTAATGAAATATTGCATAAATTTAATAGTAAATAGTTTTTTTTTTTTAACTGAAAGAGATAACTTAAACTTATTTTTTTTCAATCACTTTACAGAATCTTTGACATCGAACTTAACTTTTTTTACTTTTATCCAATGTTTATATATTGAAGCATATCTCGACAAAGTATCGCCTGATTTTGTTCAAAAAAATATTAAACAAAATATTAAACAATTCACTTTTTAATGCAATCAATAGTTATGGAGATATTCACCACAATTTCTGAAAAAGTTTATTTTATACAAAATTTCAAAAATAAAGTTCTTTCCGAAAAATCATAAAAATTTTATTTCAAATTTAAATTCATCAATTGTAAACATAAAGTTATTGCAATTAAAATAAAAAAACATACTACACTAAAATTGGCTTCATTCCTGACAAAAAAAAATTATAACGTAATTGTCATCTTAAGTAAATTCGCAATCAATATTGTATGACAATATTGACAATTAATTATTCACTTCTTCTTCTTCATTATTCGTTCTTATTTTCCTTAACTGTTGAAATCAGTATTTTCGGTGAATTCACACTTATTCCTTTAAACAGACATTTACACACTTATACACAAATACTTTCGTTTTATACGACCTAAATACATAGAAACGTGTGTGTAAGGACTAATTGTTTCATCTTTTGTTCTTATGTTTCTTTTGTCAACTTTAGAAAACTTCAATCAAGTACTTTTGCAAATAGAAATTAGTACTCTCGTACGAATAAATGTATAAAATTGTTGAATATTTTATTTTACCCAGTGAGTATTTTCTATCAAAATTTAATTAATTTACTACATTTGGTCGGCAGGCTGTCCTTGAAAGGATTGTGTGCAAAACAAAAGTCGCAATTTTGAAGATAATTTGATGAAATTTGGTACATATGAATTTGGTTATGCCCATTATTTTATCTTGATCCAGAAACAATAAAAACTTGAAAATGGAAATATTTTATTGAAGATTGTTTTGTTTTTATTGGAACAAATATTAAATGAGTTGATACTAGGGTATCCAATTAATCGGGGTTTCAGATTATTCGGTTTATTTGACAAATAATCATTCGAGGTTTAAAGTTAATCGGTTAATAACCGATTAATACCAAATTATTCGATTAACCGAATTGTTTTAGTAATTCATATTAGACATATAAATAATACTATTTATAAAATTTAATCTATTGAAATTGTTNNTTAATGTCAAATTATTCGATTAATCGAATTGTTTTTATCTATTGAAATAGTTATTTAGTAAATAAATGGAAATAATATAGGGTTTATCTTAATAGATCTATTGCCCATTTTTTGGGGACACTTCGTTATCATTATTTTATTTTAGTATAAGTAGTTTTTCATTTTTGTTTTTAAAAAATTGAATAAATAAAATATTTAGTTCTTGTTTTAAATTTCATAGAATTAAAAGTATTTTTATGATCCCATAAACTGGTGACCCCGAGAAAAATTCAAACATGGAAAATAATCGACCAACAACACGAAGTCTTGCACGATCTCACACAGAAAATACAAATAACGCTAACGATAATGAAGAATTTGTTGAAGCATCACCATACGTTAATTTTGAAAATTCTTCAAATGGAAATTCTTCGTATTCATCGAAAGTTCAAATTCTTCAACTTCAAGGATATTCTTCAAACAACATTGAATCTTGGTTTATTCGTTTAGCAGCAT
>MINK01188546.1:0-13652 GCA_001735545.1 Phormia regina
ATGTATGACTTACCATCTGACCCAAAAAAATTAAATTTGCTTTCGTCAGCAAAAATAATATTGTCCCAAAATGATTGGTCTTTGTTGATATGATATCTGGCGAACTGTAATCTATTCTTAAGATTCTTTGGACTAATAAATATTTTATTACGAGCGGTTCTTCCGAGGAATTGTCTCTGGATTACATGACTTTCCTGGGGAAATTTTCCGCTTCTTTTGCCAATGCTGGAGCGCTTAAACTGAGATTCTGCTTAATTTTTCATAGTATGCAACTTTTGTCAGCCTCAGTAAATATTTTATTTGGTGCTTTGCGGCTTCTATCTGCAATTCTCCCATCTCAAACATATCGCTGAATAATATACTGAACTGTGCAGCAACTCAAGTTAACGATTTCGATAACTTGTTATAAAGTTTTTTTTCGTTTTAAAAATGCATGATAACAAGTTCACGTTTTTCTATAGATGTTCGTCTACCCATGTTTAAAATGTAACTAATTAATAATCTAAAACTTTTAAACATTATTAATAAATTATTTATTACTCTATTCTATGCAAATTCTTATTATTGGAACGATAATAAGTAACGGTAAAATTTAAACACGAAATAAGGTGTGAGGATATTTCTCTATATATTGCGATTTTGCTATGATTGAATTATTTAATGTTGTTTTATTGTAATTGCAAACAAATATATGTTTATTTTCATTTATTTCAATAAATATAATATTCTTATTCATATCAAGTAAAATTTTACTGAAAACTAAAAACACGAATTAAGCTGTGAGCCACTGTATATAGTATTTATATTTTTCTGAAAGAACATTATATAAGCAATTGTGTGAATACAAAAAAATATTAAAAACTTTAATGCTTCGTGATCCAGGGTCTCTTGGTTTAATTTCTCAAACCGTAAAGCTGGTATAAAGAAATAATTATATTTCTTACAAAACTTGATGCGCTGTTAATTTTTTGTTAATAGAAATTTATGCTCCCCGATATCGGTTGAGAAGATACACCAAACAACTTCAAAATTCCCATTTCTGCACAATTTTGTTATTTGTTGTTAATAAAATAAAAAATTTAAAAAAAAGTCGTGTGAAATTGCCAAATTAGGTCCTAAACTAAAAATGTTGTATTTGACTCGGCTGAGATGTAATGGATCTGGATCGTTTAAAATTTTTTTAATACCCGTGGTGTTCAGCTCGGTACCCTGGAACCGCCCCCGTTATTGTTATAACGTCCAAGCTCAAAACTTAAACTCATCTACACCTTTACTTACACGCTCTGAAATTTTTATGGATATCGAACCAGTCGTTTGGAAATTCCAGATTTATTGCCATTTAATTTTTAAAACGGGACACTGTGCACTGTGATTTTATTAATATGTATGTTTTTTTTTCTTTATCCCTTGACAGTAAAACATATTTCCTTTTTCATAACATTCAAATAAAATATGACATGACATTTAATGTTAATATAAAGCAGCAAATTCATTTTCTTCTTTCCTACTATTTAATGAAATAAAAAGTATAACAAATGACAAATGTTCAGTGGTGGAGAACAAAATACCTACAATATGCTGCAATTCCAGTTAACTTTACTTTAAGGTCAGAGTTAAATTGTAGTTAAATTTTGAAATAAAATATGCTCATGCAGAAAGTATAAGAATTCAAGGAGAATAATTTTAAGCACTACCTACTGCTGAAAAGTATATGAGTCGTCCCTTCCAATCATATTGCTTTGCTACCTACATATGATATTTCGATTAATTAATATATCGCTACCTACATATGATATTTCGATTAACTAATATATCGATTAATATGCTTCCAAATGAAAAAGGGCCTTTATCTGTGATCACCTGTATTTCTCACTGAAAATCGATATTTTTTATAAAAATTGTTAATCCTTGATATCCCGCTAAATATGCTTCCAAATGGAAAAAGTGCTTTTATATGTGATCACCTACATTTCTCACTAAAAATCGATATTTTGTATGAAAATCTTTAATCTTTAATATGTCGCTTAATATGCTTCCAAATCGAAAAAAGGTATGATAATTCTCACTAAATATCGATATTTTGTATGAAAATCTTTAACCCTTGATATCTCGCTTAATATGCTTCCAAATGGAAAAAGGGCTTTTATCTGTGATCACCTATATTTCTCACTAAATATCGATATTTTGTATGAAAATCTTTAACCCTTGATATCTCGCTTAATATGCTTCCAAATGGAAAAAGGGCATCCATCTGTGATCACCTATATTTTTCACAAATATCGATATTTTGTATGAAAATCTTTAACCCTTGATATCTCGCTTAATATGCTATGCTTCCAAATGGAAAAAGGGCNTCCATCTGTGATCACCTATATTTTTCACAAAAATCGATATTTTGTATGAAAATCTTTAATCCTTGATATCTCGCTTAATATAATATGCTTCCAAATGGAAAAAGGGCTTCCATCTGTGATCACCTATATTTTTCACTAAAAATCGATATTTTGTATGAAAATCTTTAATCCTTGATTTCTCGCTTAATATGCTTCCAAATGGAAAAAGGGCTTCAATTTGTGATCACCTTCAAAATCGATATTTTATATGAAAATCTTTAATCCTTGATATCTCGCTCAATATGCATCCAAATGGAAAAAAGCTTAAGTTTGTGATCCCCTAGATTTCTTACTAAAAATCTATATAAATTGTTCTTATATATTAAACCAGCTCTAATATATTTATGTGCTAAATTATTTTCTATTTCTTTTCTCCTTTACCTAGAAACCTAAAATAAAACGTAACTGTAAATAACTTATCTCAAAAATCTTCAATTAACTCATTCATATTGACCAAACCTATTTAGAATCTTAATTTTTTTCTACACAAACAATTAAAATAAATAAAACTTTTTACTATTTCCGGGTAATAAAAGCATAACATGTTCTAATAAAACTTCACACACAAACACACACACACACATCCAAAACAAATAACAAAAGAATTATGAACATAATTTTATTACTAAATCCGCTTTGTTTAATTTGAAATAACTGCCGCCACAAAGACAGACACAGCAGCAAAATTGCATGTTAATTTTCCATCAAACATTTTAAAAGTGAATGTGACAGCCAATAAACATTGACAACAGCAACAACAGTAACAACAACGAAAAACCGATGCAACAAACAGTTGTTTATTGTAGGAAAAAAAATTCCTATAATTTTATAATTTGCATGTTTATTAACAAACATATAAAAAAACTAAAACACACAAACAAAATCATCCGATCAACAAATAAATACCCATACACACATACAACAAATAGTTTTTAAATAACAATAAAATATTACAAAAATAAAAAATAATAATAAGACGATTTCTTTAATATGGAATTCTAAAGCATTTGAAATAAAAAAAAGAGAAAAACCTTTAACATTTCGAAAATGAAATTGATCTTCAAACAAGACATACTACAGAGACAACAACAACAAAAACAGCAACAACAACATCATCTAACTAAATTCTAAGCTTAACCCTAGATTTAAAGAGACTTTAGAATTAATTGCAAAAAAACACTTGAGATTTGATAATTTATTGCGATCCAAATGATAAATCGGTGGACGCCATGGAGAGAAGCTAGACCGTTACATCTGCATAATCAATACAACTCATCTTGGGGTGATGATGATGATGATGATACGAACGTTGTTCTAACTAAATACGATTGTAGTTTACGAACATTTATGTACGACTGTTAGATGTGGATTAAACTCACCTGCTGAGGGGGTACAAAATTTTAAATTCTAACTACATGTATGAAAATGTGTATAAGTTACCAATACACGTAGAGAAAAATTTCATATGAAAATTTAAAATAAGTGAAAGTGAAATTTAATGAAAATTTCTTGGTTTAGTTTTGAAAAAAAAATATTTTTTTAATCATATTAAATATCAAAATTTAGTGATTTTGAGTTTTTTTAAGTAATAAATGGTAATTGAATATCTAATAAATGAGCACCTAAATATTAAAAATAAAAAAAATCATCTTGTAGTCACCCTGTAATATCATAAAATAAGGTACTGGGTGTCCAAAATTTAAAAAAAAAAATCATAACTTCTACAAATTATGTTCGATTTCAAAAATTTGTATATCAACAAGTTTGGTCGAAAATATTGATTTTATCATTCCGTGTGTAACATGTCGAAATAATTGTTTAAGACCCCTTAAAGAATCTATATTAAGAGTTCTGGTTCGACACTCGAACCGTAAATCGTAGGGAGACGAAATTTGGCTCAATTGTTTTTCGTATATAAGTGTAAGATTGTATTCGAGCAAAATCCGTATGTAAACAACAAAGTTATGGCCAAAATATCAAGAACCCTGTGCTCCTAAATCTGATATCTCTGAAAGAAAAGCATGTACGACAACGAAATTTTATAGGAATAATTCGAGGGTCGATATAAATCGGAAACAAAAAATGGGAGTGGCAGTGATTTACCGGTCACCTCCTTTATAAGATGAAACATCAAAAAATTTCTTCGCAAATACCTCAAAACCAATACAACCCCAACTACAAACAAAAAAATTACCCGCTCACCTGCCATATGGAATAAATACAAAAAAACACAGGATGTTCGTTTAGCTTAATTTAATTGCTTTTTTACTGATATCTCTTAAAGAAAAGCTAGTACGAAAACGATAGTTCGAGAGTCAATATAAATTTGGAAACCAAAAATGGGGATGGTTGCCTACTTTAACGCCCACCTACAATATAAGGTTAAATGTAAACGAAATTATGTACATATGTAGTTCAAGGACAGATGTAAACTTTGAAATAAAAATCGGCATGGTGCATCCACTTTACCGCCCACATATCATATAGAATAATACTAGAAACTCAGGGTGTTCGTTATACCTTCATTCCATAGTTTTCCGCTGATATCTTTTAAGCAAAGGCATGTACTGCTAACGAAATTATGATCGGATAGTTTGAGTTCGATATAAACTTGGAAACCCAAAACATGGGGAATTGTCCGCCTACTCATACAGCCCACTGCCATATGGACAAATACTTAGAACAAGGGTGCCCGTCGTATTCTTTATTTCATAGATTCTGCTTGATCTTTCTTAAAGAAAAGTTAAAGATTGTTAGTACGTATAGTTTTAAGTTCGATATAACATGAAAAAACCAAAATGGGTTTAGTCCACCTACTTTACCTCTAACCTCTCATATAAGGTAAATGTAAACGAAATTTTCGTACAAATTAGTTTAAAGGAAACTTGTAAGCTCAAAAAAAAAAATAGACATAATCACTCAGCTTTCCGGCGCAACTCACATATAATGTTAAAAAATGATGATGATATAATAGATTCGTCCGAATCGAATATAACATTCGAGCATAATGACAGTGCAAATTTTATGAAGATCGGTCCAGGAATTGCTATTAGTCCATGTAAGACCCAATCTCGGAATTCCCAAACGTGCATAGACTTTATGTGAATCTTAGATCGACACAATATTCTCATTAGATTTTATTTTTCACTTACACAGTAAATGTAAAAATCGACTTCAATTAACGAAATGTAATATTCAATTAATTTTTAATTGATTTGCTCCATCATCATAAATTATTTAATTTTTAATAATACAATATTGATTTGCTTTTGTCTGTATTAAAACAAATTAATAATTAGACATACAATAAGCAGTAATAGGCTTTTAGTAAAAGTTCATCTTCACTTAATTACATAAGAATTTTAGTGTGTAAACTTGATGAAGTTACGTATTATGAATTCTTCAGAAGTGTGATTATAAGAAAGATCTTTACTACTAACATAAAAGCGCACATGGACGTTGATGAGGATCGTAGACGGTATCAAGAAAATGCCATTCCCATTCTGTTTAGTGTCAAAATTTAGTTAATAATTTATTAGAAAATAATTTAAATATTTTGTCTGTGTAATACAATAACAGTCTCATGATGGCCCTTCCCGAATTTTAGTAATATATAGGCAGTTGTTAGGTATCATTTGGATGAGCTTGACCGATTATATCATTCCTTTTCATTTGTTATATATTTTTTGAAAATATCAGACAAGTCGTTTTCGCGATTCTGTCACGTTCAAGTTACCAGTTTAACAATTTCAAAGCCTATATCTACCTTTTTTATTTTGCTTTAGTTATCAAAATTTTTGTTTTAAGCTTCTAGGTTTTTTTTCTAGCTCGTTCGACTCTTAAATCTAGCTTAAAAAGGCTAAAAAAAAATACAAAGTTTTATATCAAAAACCAGAATTTACAGCATTTTGTGTAATTAATCGCACAAAAATCTAAATTTGTTATACTTTAGCGAAAAGTTCGCTCGGTGCTTTTCATTCTACAATACTATTAAATTTTATTTTTTTTAAAAAAACTTATTTTCTATAGGGATTACTTTATGTCAACACCACATTTCTGCCTCATAAACTTTTTCGGAATCAAATTTACTTCAGTTATTCAGCTTCAGTTTTCCAGAGTTCGCAATTTGGTGCGAATTTAAAGCTAATGGGAAGATTCTATAACATATAAATTCAAAAAATAGGACTTTGGACATTCAAAACCAAATTTCATACAAACATAACTTAAGCTGTATAATTGCTTGTGTCTCAAAAATTTTTATTGGTCATGCTCGAAGTATGGTTGAATTATTAAGTGTTAAGACCCAAAAAAAGCAGCAACAATTGCTTAAAAATTCATGGTTGACAAGCCTTTGCAGTTTTCGGCCAAAACAGGAAGTTGATAACATCCGCACTATAAATACCAAAATAACATTAAAGGAATATTTGCCAAAAGACTCCTTCTTTTCTTAAGAAACACAACGTGTCACATATGTTGGACCCATTTGATATCATGTCACTAGGTAAGAAAACCTCTGGGATATCAATTCAAAATTATCCAGGTTTGACCCGTGGAGAATATTGAACTCTGTGAAAAATGAATTGAAGAGCATAAACAAGTGTTTCGCCAACAATAGGAGATTTTACGGAAGTGTGCACCCCGGCTGTTCCAAAAAAGTACTGAAGCATCTATCAAATTCTCCGAAAAAAGGGGTTCAAAAATGGCCACAATTTATAATTAGTGGTTAGATATTTCTTGTGATCTGTGCTAAATTATAAAATGTTTTAAAAAATAATGAAAACTCTAAGTTATTTAATATTAATGTATGTTTAAGAATTTTCGATCTCACTCCTTATATCTTCTAGAAAGACCTTTTTAAACTGGTACACTGATCACGAGAACTAGAGTCAAATTTAAATTTAAATTAGAATTTGTAAAAATAAGTGGCTTAATACTTACTAATGGCCGTATATACAAATTGATCAAAAATTCCGTGCCGCAGAATCAAGTATTTCCCTGTCTAGTCTATCCAGTGTTGCAATTCCTTTGAGACCAATAATGGCTAATTTTCAACAAAAAAGTGGCTATATAAATATATTAATGAAATATATAAAAATTAATAACTAAAACAATTTTTTGACATAAAAATAATAATTTAAAAAATTATGTTATTAATTAGTCAATATCCGTTGTTTCTTTTTTATCGTAGGAATATATTTGATTTAATAACTTTTGAGTACATCATAGTTATCGCAACACTTTGTCACATCTTTTTAACTTTCAAAGTAAGTAAAAGTTAAAATTAAATAAAATAAATTATATTTCTTTAATTATATTCTAAGTTTATTCGCAAAAACTCTTTTACTTCGCATCCGAACACGGAAGTTTAAGCGAATTAATATATTTTCTTTAAATTTTTTACAATATTTACAGAACGCTTTCCTAAATCTTTAATGATTCAGAAACCCAGTCCTAATTTGGATTATTAAACCTCTGCTTCGGAATTTTTTGGGTATAATTATTTTTAGGTAGACTAGATCTTTTTACTAGTTTTCTTTAAAGAGTTCTAGGAAGTCATTCGAGAACCATTAATTTATTCTCAGAAGTGGTATAGATGTTATAGAGAATTAGTTCTTAAGCACTAGATCTCTAAAACATTATTTAAAACTAATTTAGAACAACAAATAGATTCTAGACCATTGGTGTTAGAATTGGTTGTAATACCACTAGTTCTAAAGATGTTATTAAAGAATCTGAAGTGGTTCTGATTACACCAGTTCTAGAACTAATGATTTTAGAACATGTTCTAAATTTTTTCCTGGGTTGTGTTATTTTTTTAATTTAAAATTATATTTTCTACACTTACATAGAAAATAAATATTTTACTTAACAAAAAAACGCGTTAAAGTTACATATAGTAACTCCCTACAACTCCTAACGCCTAACTCAATTGACAAAGAAACACAATTCTTTGTATGTTTTAGTAGAATTTCCTAAATAATAAATTTATATATGTGAAGAAAATATGTTTTTGTTGATACGGGAATGAACAGAGTTGAAATTCAAACTGATTTCTAGTAAAATATCTAGTCAACTCAAAAAATTGAACAATATACCCAAAAATTCCGAAAGGAGAGGTTTTATCATCCAAAATTTAAGGACTGATTTTCTGAATCTAAAAATTCTGAGAAAGTGTTCTGTAAATATTGTAAAAATTTAAAGAAATATATTAATTCGCTTAAACGTTGCTCTCACTTCCGTGTTCGGATGCGGAAGTGAAAGTGTTTTTTCGCCGAATAAACTTAGTAAAATTAAATTTAAGAAATATATTTTATTTAACAACTGTGGTTTCTATATTATTAACATTTAAAAATGAATTGCTAAATAAATAATATTTTATTATTTTAATTTGAAATTTTACTTAGTTTTGAACTAATACAATTATAGAACTAATACAATTAGCATTTAGCTAAAAATAGCTAAATGCTAATAAAACTGGCTAATGGCTAAAACCCTTTTTTGGTAGCTAAACAGGATTGAAAATGTCTAAATTTAGCCATAAAATGGCTAAACTGGCAACACTGAGTCTATCAATCATAAAGGATTCCTTATAATCACCATTCAATCACCAACAATTACATACATTTTGCAAAGTGCATCACCTAAGAGCTAAAACAATAACTAGAAAATTAGTTACATAAAATAACTGTAGGAGCTTGTTTTAAATATAACCTCGACCTGTCTCAAGTTGACTCTTCTGCAACATGTATTTTTGCTATTTTTTATATGTTCTATGTTTCTTTTTGTTTGTATTAATATTTTTTTGTTTTTCATAACAACTACAGCATAATCATCATTGTCGTAGTCATCATATAAATAACAGTGGCTACTACAAATTTAACCATTTAAAATATACATTAAATCTGAAATCTGAGAAGATTCTTTAAGTCAGTCACATAATTTATAGACATGCAAACAAGTTATAACTAAAAACTACAAGTTAAATGCAACAACATTGTTGTGATTGTTACCAACAACAATTGCAACAACATTATATTAAATACATATGACCAGTTCTGCATCATGATGAGATTTCATTTTTATTTTTTTGAACAGTGGCAACATTTTTGGTTTAGTGATAATGTAAAATTATAAAAGATTTTTGTTAGTTAAAAAATAATAATAATAATAATAATGGTTACTGCTTAAATGTATATAGCAGATACAAGTATATTTGGAAACTATTTATAGCAAAAATATGTAAAAAAACTTGTGTTAATTATTAAATTCTAAATTCCCATTAATGTAATTTTATAATAAACTATAGTTTATTCTATTTCCTATTATACGAACCACTGTGCTAACTTAAACTCATTAATATGCTATAAAAGAACATCACTTTTGCTATTTTAACCAATTGCATCGTTAGCCTGATTTAAATGCATTCTTAATATGTGCTAAAGATGTTCAAATCTATTTTTTTTTATAAACAGATTTAAAGACATTCATATATATAAATTGTTATTTTTTTTTTTTTTTTGTTTCCATTTAATAGTTTCTTCAATAGTATTAAAATTTTAAATGCACATAATATATTTTGTACAATTGAATCATACGTACATAAAATAAAAAACTACAAAAAAAATTTAACTATTTATGTGTTGTGAAACGCCAATTGAATTCAAGATTTGTATTATTTTTATGTTGCTATTTTTTTAACTTTTTGTCTTTATTTATTTCTATTTAAATACATCAATGTGTAGAAGTATTAATCAGTTTTTTACACTCATACCATAAACTTGTACATGATTTTTTGATGGTCATCTCAATTCTTTTTTTTTTTTCTGCTGTTAGTTTTGGTTCATATTTCATTTTGCTATTGATTTTATACGTAACTATGGCGAATGCAAAACAAAAGTATTAAAATTTTGTGGGAAATATTTGTTTCTTTTGTTTCAATAATTCTATCTTTATAAGTTAATAAAATGAAAGACAATACAACAAAGATAATCATCAATGATATCTGAGCATCGATTTGAATATAATAATACTTGGTTGATGATTTATTAAGTGTTTTTAACAATGACATAGGTGTGATGTTAATAATTACTATAAATATGTAATAATCATACACGCAAACAAAAAATATGGTTGTAGTGACTATAAACTGATTGTAATACATATATGATTATATTTAAAAATAAGTATATTTGTACGTAATCATCTGGGCTGATACTTTCATGCACAAAAAAATTTAAAATATGTCATAAAATAGAGAATATGCGTCAAAAATATTGATTTAAAACTGAAAGTATGAAAGTATTACAACAAAAATAATTCGCATATGTAATATAAATATTTTAATAATTTTGGCCTCAAAAGTTTTTACAAAATATTTATATCAGTGTTACCAGTTTAGCCTTTCTAATTCTAAATCTATCCATTTTATTTTGCTTTTAGCTTCAAAATTTTTGATTTAGCTTCTAGCTTTTTTCTTAGCCTTTTCTGATTCTTAATATAGCTTTAAAAAGGCTAAAAATTTACAAATTTTATTTTAAAAAAATCACAAAGTTGAGAATTTTTGTGGATTAATTCTGACAAAAATCAAAATTTTTTATATTTAGCGACAATTTTCGCCTGTGGCGCTACATTCAAGAAGAATATTAAATTTAAAAAACTTTATTATCCATAGGAACTAATGATGTAAAATTTATAAGATATATTAGTGATCTTCAAGAAATACCAAAAACTAATGAGAACAAACCAATAAATTTGTTTTTTAATAAGACAATGTATTAGATTTTTTTTTGGCTTTATTTTTTGGAACATTTAGCCTTTTCTGACTTTTTTTAAAGTCCAATTTAATTTTTTTCTCAAGTCCTGGCAACACTGACTCATATTTTCAATGTTGGGTTTAATTAAATAATGATGAACGAATTCAAAATAAATCTACACAAAATAGTTGTTATTCATATTCATATCGTATTCACCAAAATGTCTTAACTGAATAATTTTCATCATCTGTATAAAGTTCATCGACGTACCGGAGTACCGTTAGGGATTTATTGTTGAAGCAATTTTTGTTGTAAACGGGTCAATGAAAATTTTTATTAAATCTATTAATTCCCTTAATTTCTCTTTAAGCATATTTTTGTAAGTAATGTGATATTCTCGAATCCGTCTCCCCCACAGTCGGGTGACTGAGGAGGAGTTTTAAGAGTTAGAGGGGTGTTATATAAGATTCATAATCGTACAATTTACGCCGTGTGCTTAGGGTCATTGTGCTGCTTAAGAAAATAGTCGGATTCAATGCAACGTTTTTGAGCACTTCTATGCAAGTTTTCCTTAAGGATATTCAAATCAATATTTTTATCCATTATTTCATCAATAAATACTAGTTGCCCAACCCCAGCCGCCTACATACAACACTATACCATGACACCAGCACCACCATGTTGAACAGTCGACTGATTTATTATATGGGAATGAAGTCATCAGAGAATATTAACGAATATCCCAGAATACTATTTCTTTTATTTAATGTGCTATTTTCGCAAAAGAAAAGCGTTTTAATTTGGTTCATCCTTGCTTTAATCTGCAGTTTTTTGCCATTATACCGTCAGAATTTACACTCGACGTACAGTAAACGGAGTGGTACTGAGTACCCAAATACTCAAAACTTCATCAACTCTATTGGGTCGTCTTTAAAACGTTTTATAATTCCAACAATGGTGGTACGTAGACTGTTAACCAATGTGCATATTTCCCGGATCGTTTTATTTTGTTTGTACGCATTTAAGATATCTTTTTTCTCCCTTCAATTGTAATTTCTTTTCTTTTTCACTTATTTTTAATGGAAATGGCGTTAGTAAATTTTAGAAGTGGCTTTAGCTAATTTTTTAAATTAAGTACCGTTATTAAATTTAACAGATTAGTCTTAAAGTTACCATATTACACGAATTTAGATAAAAGTGTTGGTAAGAGCAAAATTTCTTAAAGTTTCTTTAATTTTTAGGTGCAGTGACGGTGACTTTTGTCCACAAGAAATATTAACTTTAAATTATAAATACTTATTTTTGTTAATAAGGTAAATGAAAGAAAAAATATTTTAACCAAACAACATTTTTAATGAACCATATTTTATGCAGAATTAAACTATTTTTATATATCATTTGTTTTACGGGCGCTGAGGCCCTTCAAACTTACATAAATGGAAATGACGGTGACTTTTGTCCATCTGTGTATATGTTTATTTGTATGCCCTATATTTTAATTTATTATTAATGTTTGTGTTGTCTATGAAAAAAGATATTTTTATATAAATTTATAATTTTTAAAACAAATGCTCCAACCCCATATAACTGATGACATTAATGTGTTTAATGTTAAATAACTAATTTTATTACAATATCATTTTATTATTAATAAAATTTTTCGCTATAAAGTTTTCAAAGAAGTACAGACTTATTTCTTTTTTTTTTAGATAAGATTTAAATTAAAGTGTAAATTTTTTGTTCTTGTATTTTTTTATTTGGTTTAAATCTTGTATTTATTATTATTGTTTCAATATTGCAGTTAAATTTTATTATTTTTTTTTTTTTTGTATTTTTGAAATTTTCATAAATCATCAACTCGGTTTTTTTTTCAAATCTGGATGGATACTTACGTAGAACTGTTTAATGTTTATTTATATTTTGTTTTTATTTTAAATTTAAAGTATTTTTTTTTTTTTTTTTGTATAATATAAATATTAGTTATTTCTTTAGTTAGTTTACTTTTGTTCAATAAATTATTTGTTTATTTTTTTTTCTTCTTATTTGTTAATAATAAATTGTGTATTATTTATTTGTTTTTATGTTGTTTTATTTATTTTAGTGTACAATAATATTTTTTTTTTAATCTTAAAATTGTATAATTAATGTGTATACGTTTTGTTTTTTGTATTCTGGAGATTGAATTTCGTTTAAGGGTCGGAATATTTATTTCAATGTATTTTTATTTATTTATTTGTTTTATTTTGTTTCATGTTTAGTATTGTAATATGTTTCTTTTTTTTAATACTATGTATATAATCCTGATAAATTTTATATTATTTTCATATTTTGTTTATCAACTTCATTTTGCCATAAGCTGTTCAAATACAATTTTATTTCCGGATTGTTTTTTCTACACTAATACGCCATTAATGGTAACAACTACACGCGAAAGTTTAACTTTTTAAGAAAAATATTTTTGTACATATGTATATAATAAAATTACATAAGTATTTGTCACATGAAT